>CAJQUW010012634.1:160000-169183 GCA_907163375.1 Prostheceraeus crozeri
CAGTGTCAGCATCGTTTTCTCTATCTCATCGCACTAGTATTATTCAAACTAATAGAATTATTGAGGAACAGTACTCGTCTATCGGACATGTTATAAGACAAAATGAAAATTTCGAATCTAGTGGTAATGTTTGGACTGAAAATACTACAGATCTTTGAAGTGTAATTAAGATTTTGAAGCGCATTTTAAACTCAGTTTATGCAGACCTGAGGCCGCTTTCTGTACTGCAAGTGCTATCTTACCTATGTCTTTGTTATGTAAATCACCGAAATTCATTCCTTATCCGATGAAATGTAATCATAAACGTATCATGCAGCAGATGAACGACATTTCAAGACGACTAAAGTGGAACTCTGTTTCCCGGTCTTCTTTTTTCCGTAAAAAACGTCTCTTTTCTATCAAAAGTTTCCCTGATCCGCCTTCTTCTTTATTGCATCCGACAGTGCGTAAAAAGTGTTCCAACATCATTCCATCTGTGTGAAATCTGTGCTCAAAAATTGTGCTGTGTGTCATTCTTCGGATCATTTATCCTCCGATGAGCGTATGAAATTAGGAAGGCTTACTGATGTTTCTATTACATGCGACCTGTCGATAAAGGAGGATCCTCTCATATCGGATTACCGTACCCAGGAATACATATATCGAGGAAGGATTACGTCAATTATCCGATTCAAACTTTTATGAAGAAATTCATGAATCACGTGACTCTTATGTGACAAGACGACTAAAACCTTTGTCGAATTTATACAAAAACAAATTTATCAGTGAACGCGAACTCGAATTTCTTCTGCTCTCTTCCTGCCCCCAGGCGAGACACTTGAACCTTTTACCGAAGGTACACAAGAATTTGAGATAGTCCCTTCATGTCACCGGGAGACCTATTGTGAGTGATGTGAACTCTGTTTCTTACAACTGTGCTAAAATTGTCGAGGTTTTGTCGGTTCCTATACTGTAACTCACTGGATACGAAGATTACATACAAACATATACCGAAATCACATAAAATTTAAAACTAACATTTGATATGAGATTCTCGTATGTTTACAGAGATCTGGTGTGTTTTTCATACCACATCTCACTTACCTTCGTATGTGATTGGTATGTAGCGATACGAACTATTATTCTATCTGTGATTGGCTGTTTTACACTGAAATACGAGTTGTTGGTATGTTTTATATACGAGACCCGATGGAAATTCATCTTTATTCGCATGCCTCTGGTATGTATTTGGTATGTGCAGCTTTAAGTCACATAGCAAAAAATATGTGTATTTCATACTACTGTCAAATAACTTTTTTCGGTAGTGCAAGTGGTGAATACTTTTTGTTTGATAGAGTGATATTTAACAAGAATAGATTTATTGTGAATTATATGCTCCACGAGATGGTTGTCGTTGCTACTTGTCTAGCAATATTAACAGGACGTTTATGAGGCAAGTTGACAAACAACAATGCATTCAAGTGATTTTTTCGGGCAATCATGTTGACTTATGTATCTCAAACACAACTATTTTTGCGTTCAAGAATTACAACATGTTTTTATTTCGAATTGATAATGTGCTTAATTTCAAAATTACATAATGCATAATTGTTGATGGTTGAATACTTATTGATTATTCATGAAATGCGATAGACTTACGTGTATTAAAATCGAATTCAGTATTGAAAGTATGACGCTTGAATGTCTTTATCTCACTACTTGCAGAACAGTAGTAACATTAGTGTGATCTTTACTGACAAACGACCTTAAATCAACATACTTTGGACATGATTTATGCTTTCTTTTAACATTGTGCTGGTATGGCTTTAGCATGCCACATTTGAAATGACATACGAAAAGCATACAAATATATACCAAGAGAAAACAGAAAAATACCAAAAAACATTTTGGTATGGATCCTTCGTATGTGATTGGTATTGAGCGATTTACAGTGTACAGCTCAACAACTGAAAAGGCATATCCATATCCGAGACTCCTTTACATTTTGTTTCCCTCTTACGTGAACTTAATGTACCTCAAGATATCATACTTTTTACTATGGATATATCATCCCTCTATACAAATGTGCCTATTGATGATGGAATCGCCGCAATATCAGGAGCTTTTATAAGACATTCAAATTCAAAGCGACCTGATCTAACATTAATCAGCCTCTTACGCATTCTATTGAACAATAATGACTTTATTTTCAATGATGACCGATGTCTCCAACTCAAAGGTGTGGCAATGGGTGGTTCTTAAGGTGAATCTTGTTCTTGCATCTGTCTTGTAGAATGTAATAAATCTATCCTACACTGTAAATCCCTCGATACCAATCACATACGAAGGATGCATACAAAGATCTTTTTTGGTATATTTTCGTATATATTTGTATGCTTTTCGTATGTTATTTCAAATCTGGTATGCTTTACATACTAAAGCCATACCAGCACAATCAATGATGTCTGATGTATGTTGATTTAAGGGTTTTGTCAATGAAGATCACACAAATGTTACAACTGTTTTGTAAGTAGTGAGATAATGACATTTAAGAGTCAAACTTACAATACCGAATTCGATGCATGTATGTTTAAGGCATTTCATAGATAATCAATAAGTATCCCAACCATCAACATGTCAACATGGTTGTACAAAAGATATCGTTTGAATGAATTGATGTCAATCAACTCGGGTCATAAAGTAGAGATAACTAAACATCCTGTTAATGATGCAAGACAAGAATCAACGACGACATACCCGCAGAGCATAAAACTGACAATAAATATAATCTAGTTAAATATCACACTATCAAAAAGAAATATTCACGAATGGTATTACTGAGAAAGTTATTTTGCAGTAGCATGTAGTATATACATATTTTTTGATATGTGATTTTGTAAAGTTCTTCGTACTAAACACATACGAATGAGGACCAATTTCCATCGGGTCTCGTATATAAAAAATACCAACAACTCGTATTTCAGTGTAAAACAGCCAATCACAGATAGAATTGTTCGTATCGCTACTTACCAATCACATACGAAAGTAAATGAGATGTGGTATGAAAAACATACCAGATCTCCGTAAACATAGGAGAATCTCATATCAAATGTTAGTTTCAATTTGTATGCGACTTTGGTATATGGACACACAATCTCAATTCCCTTGTTCAATTTCATTCTTTTGTAAATTCTATCAACAATAATATTCAAACCACTATTTCCTACAGTACTCCGACCATTCGTTTTTGGACCTGAACATTTATCTTTCTGATGATAAATTATTACATTGTATTGGATTCAAATGCACAGACTCTTATGTGTTATGCCAAACACATATACATAATATTCATATACATAATATGGCATAATATTCAGTCAAGTTTTGCGATGGGCCTCACGATCTTCAACATATACAGATTTCAAAGTGACTAAAGATATCAATAATAATCATATTATATCAATAATAGCAATACGTAATACAATCGTAACAACAATAATATTCAAACCACTATTTCCTACAGTACTACGAGTATGCGATTTTTGGACCTGGACATTTATCTGATGTTATTATATTAACCAATGATTTCTCTCCGAAATTTGAAACCTTCAGTCTGCTGAGTAATAATTCTACTTTTGTTCCACCACCTCATGGCTGTCCTCATTCAAAAATTTCAAGAAAATGTTATTGATTTCATACCAAAATTTTCATCTTTAGAACGTAATCTTTTGCTTGGACTGATAATTTAGAGAGAGAAACAGAAGTAGACTCGGACCTATATTTTCTGATAATATATCTTCCCTTTACAGATAGAAGGCTACGGATGAGATTATTGGGGCCACTAATGCAATTTTATCCACTTGTTCTGATTGTTACCCATTAGAAAACCTGAATTCTCCAGAGCTGTCGGAACTTTCTCGCATAAAAGAAAATTGTGTTGTTCTTCCTGCAGACAAAGGTCAAAGATGGATAATAGTGACACAAAGGCAATACAGAGATAAGGCTTATCGACAATTGAATAACATCGACAGCTATTCTTCAATTGATACTCCTATCGGTAACCACACGAAAATAAAAATTATGCAATACCTCAGGCACTTGAGGTCCAAGAAGTTTAACTCATATACAGTATCTTTGTTGGATGCGAGTCAGAATGCATTATTTGTATGTACACTAGCTGTGATGCAATTATGAGAGATACAGTTACCAACACTACCAACAATCTTTACCCATAACCCATCGAATATCATGCCGAGACAGGAACATCATTTGTTGAACAATAACTTTCCATATGCTGTTACATTGTTTTTTCATTCCTTTCACCTCGATAATGACAAATGGTCTGACCGGTTTCGCAAAGATGCTCATGAAATCGCGAGAGAGAGATGGAGAAAGAGGGAGAGAAAACAATCTCTCCCCTTTTCCTTGGAGGCGCAGGACCTCTTCCAGCCGTGCTTGGTCAAAAATACTCACTTTCAAAAAATTACATGTCTATAATTTTTTGAAAGTGGGCCCACAAGAATCCACAAAAATAGTTTCAAACTTTAGAAACTGAGTGTTTGCTTCCGTCAGTTCCGTGTTATTAATTCACTTTCCCTCTCATTGAACATAAGTTGCAATATTGAGATATCGAGCCTTGCGGCGTCTCGAGGACTTTATTAAGTTTAAATTTGCCTCTTTTCTTCCGAGGGGAAATTAAGTAATAGCGGTTTTCTGATGTGCTTTTGCCTGTCAACAGCTTAGATGGGGGTTTGGGGTTTTGGATATTTCGCCGGTAGCATAACTCGGCTGGCGCACAACTTCATAGTTAGAGTGTGCATCATTCTGTGAAAGTCTCAGTTCCCTGCAGAAATTCGTTCTAGCTGTAGTCTAACGGACAGGATAAAGTGAAAAGATTGCAGCTATCCTCCTACTGTAGATACTCTTACCATCAGGAGCAATGGGAAAAAATGGATGAGATCGGCCCATTTTCTGCAAATCCACTATTTTCACCAACGCCTCCTTTTCGCTGATGTTCGGAGGGATAGTTCTGAAGATTTTCTCGTCCTTCTCCATCTCTGCAGCGTTGGAGTGACGCTGAAATGAGAATTAACAGCACGCGGCGGTGTCAGAAGCCCCGATAATGCCCAAAGTCAACACGGGGCGGCGGATTTAAATTCAAACTCAATCACGGACGAGACAGTGATGCAATGATGTGAACAATCACTCAGCGACCGCTGCGATGTCAGGATTGACTCATTGGCTGATGAGGTGACGACGCGTGCGAACTGAGATAATCCGATACGTGCTGAGAGTGAGTACGGAGGATTCGGCGACTCTCTTTCAGAACAATGAACTGAGCATTTTGTCCTGAAAGCACTTTCAATGATTGCAAATTATGAATGAATATGGATTGCAATGAACATGACAATTTGTGATCACATCTATCCACAATTTCGAGAATGAGAAAATGAAATACTTGCTAAGATGATATAAAATAATGATTTACGCTGGGAGGAGAGGACCTGCAAATGTACAATCGTTCATCATTGGATGTAACCTATCAATGTCTAATAGTCACGAGACATTAGTTGGATAAAATAAGCGGCAAAATGAAGTTGATATGTGTTATATTTAAGTATCAAGATTGCTAAGTGCCTTTCCTATCCGATTTGATAAGTATGATCATAATTATTTATTGAACATGAGGTTCGGAGTAGAAAACAATTTCTTGTTTATCATCATTACACAGTTTAGAAATAATAATAGACAATCAAAGTTCAACTTACCTGCAGTTCAGGGGAAGATCATGTGTTTTTAATTCTTCAAAATTAGATGTTGCTCCGTACCTCCTCGTTTAGCACGAAAATACTTCTACAGTATGAGACACTCAAGATTGCAACACCCCTGATATTACAAAAATTATAGAGATGTTTACATGTATCATCGTTAAAGTGATAGTTAAATAAATTTCCGATTTACATGTAGAAATGTTTTTGGCTGCATAATTCGAACATAAACAGCAATTGAATCACAACATATGTGAGAAATTCGCATGATGTCCCTTTGACTGTAATCACGGCCTTCGCACAATCACATATTGAATTAATTAGATTTGGCACATATCCTTGATTTTGTCGACTTGGTAACAGATGTCGAGAAAGTCGCGATTGATCTCTGTCTCGCTTTTTGAAAGCCGCCTTGATATCCGACGCTTGACAATCGCTCAGCGGTTCTCGATAGGGTTCAGGTCCACTGATGATGCCAGCTAAGGTAGTATTCTGATTCCAGCATCATCGAGTCTGTTCCTTGATTTCCTACTAGTATGGCAGGGCACGTTATCTTGTTGAATGCAGTCCCTGCCTTCACCAAATGACTCGATCATTTGTTAAATTACTCTGGAGCCGATTATCTTCTAAAATGAATCCATCGCATTCATGTTTCCGTCCACTACATCGGCTCAATCAGGAAAACATCAGCTGAAGCATTGATCGAGCCATTTGGTGAAGGCAGGGGCTGCTTTCAACAAGATAACTTTCATCACTTTAACAAATCAATACAGTTCGCTTCAGACATTCTGCATAATACGTACAGGATCGGTCTCACTGTTAAGAAAATCAACAGTAAAGTCAGCAATGGTCATCAAAGAACTAAAATGATCTGTAGGAACATGACTTGTGAGAGCACTCGAATCGTCGAGATTATTAAGAGATCTGCGATGATCATGATAGCGTGTAGAGAAGAGGAAAATAGACGAACCAATAAACGCTTTGAAGTAAATGTTGCACGACAGCTGATCAGCAGCAACATAACTTTACAAATATTGCAACTACATGCCTTAGAATTATTATAGTTCGAAAAATATTTACGTAATTGTTTACCTGGTTTATTGACAATCTTGATGGGCAGATTTAACTTCTTAATAGGATGTTTCAGCTTACGAGGACAACGAACATCAACATAATTTAATTTTAGAAACACCGAATCATCTTTAGTGATACTATCTGTCTTATTGGCGATTTCAGTTATACCATTAATAGGCCAATGTGCAAAACTAAAATTACGAAAAAAATAATAAATATTCAGTTTAATGAACGGTTTATGATTGACCGTATCATAATTAAGGGTTGATAATTAAAGAATATTTCATCGAAATGTGGCTCAAGGCGCAAGCAGTATAAGAAACGCAGCTTACAATTATTAATGCTCCAAGCTTGGCTGCATAAGTGAAATCAAACATGCTATTAATATCTTAAGAAACAATTAGTGATAAATGTCAACATTCATTGGAATATAGCTCGCTGAAAATATTCCAGAACTGACTTTTTTCCATATTATACTCTTTTCAGGGTTACATGAATAAATTTTATTGTATTTGATTTTATTGACTAAAAATGTAAAAGGAAATACTAAAAAATCAATGTAAAATATAAAATAATTATCGTTATCTTTTCAATACCTCGATAGATTTTGGTCATAATTTTCGCCTTCAAGGGCACCGTGCGGAGTGAAGCACAAAATATCTCAGTTCTTGTACAAATTCTACATGTACATGTGCATCCAAATTAGACATCTCGTTCCCTCTGTTCTAATGTTTGTCATGCTTTCCCAACGTCAACAGCAGCTAAACTTTTAAAGTTTAAGTTTTCCCAAAGTATACCTGTGCAAATGGGGGTCTTAAGACTCAGCGTGAATATTTATAAAGAAGTGAGATATATTAAATACATGTATAATGTTGTTTGATGAATGTGGAGGTGATATATATGAGAGAGCAGTCAGTAGCAAGGATGTACCTATAGGGTAAGTATATTAGGTAGAGTGGTAACTCCGCATTTATCAAATCCCCAATGTGTATACACTTTTGATTTTATTAAATGAACTCAAGGGAGATACAGGTGGTATTGTCACCAAATGTGAGATATGCACATTTTTTCAGTTTTAAAGGAATTGCCATGAAATTGAGTGATCATGATAGTAATGCAGAAGGAATGATGGTATTTCACAGATTCTCATGACAGACTTGGAGAAGTAATGTTCGCTAAATTAGCAACTCGATAGGTTCCTACTACCTTCATGCTCAGCATAAGAATATTTTCTTGAGTGTGATCATATCACAGGCAACCTGTCACTTGCAGTGCAAATCTGCAAAATCACATAATTAAAGACAATGATTTCAATTAACTTTAAAAGATGTAAATGGGTCCACATCATTATTCAGATACAAGAAATGAAGCATGAATTTAGTGAATTGTAAAATCATGCCACTGAAAATTGAATTAAAAACTTAAAATTTCAGCCACGACAGCACAATAAAATCTCGACTATTTCGTGAATCTGATACGAGATTCTGCTATGTCTACAGAGATCTGGTATGTTTTTCATACCACATCTCACTTACTTTAGTATGTGATTGGTATGTAGCGATACGAACTATTCTATCTGTGATTGGCTATTTTACACTGAAATACGAATTGTTGGTATGTTTTATATACGAGACCCGATGGAAATTCATCCTTATTCGTATGCCTATGGTATCCATTTGGTATGTGCAGCTTTAAGTCACATAGCAAAAAATTGTATGTATTACATACTACTGTCAAATAACTTTTTTCGGTAATACAAGTGGTGAATACTTTTTGTTTGATAGAGTGATATTTAACAAGAATAGATTTATTGTAAATTTTATGCTCCACGAATATGTCGTCGATGCTACATGTCTAGCAACACTAATATGACGTTTAGTTAGGTCTACTTAATGACCCAAGTTGATAAACATCAATTCATTTGAGGAAAATCATGTTGACTTATATATCTCAAACATGACTATTTTTCCGTTCATCAATTATAATGTGTTTTTATTTCGGATTGATAATATGCCTAATTTCAAAATTACATAATGCATAATTGTTGATGGTTGAAATCTTATTGATTATTCATGAAATGCCTTAGACTTACATGCATTAAAATCGAATTCAGTATTGAAAGAATGACTCTTGAATGTCTTTATCTCACTACTTGCAGAACAGTAGTAACATTTGTGTGATCTTTATTGGCAAAAGTCCTGAAATCAAGATACTTTGGAGATGATTTATGCCTTCTTTTAACATTGTGCTAGTATGGCTTTAGTATGTAAAGCATACCACATTTGAAATGACATACGAAAAGCATACAAATATATACCAAGAGAATACAGAAATATACCAAAAAAATTTGGTATGGATCCTT
>CAJQUW010012636.1:0-20219 GCA_907163375.1 Prostheceraeus crozeri
TTTTTAGTAATTTTTTTAGTAAAATTTTTTTCTGTCTGTGAGAAAAACAAAAAGTCAAATTATTTTTTATAAAAATGTCTTCGCTTATCGAAAATAAATTTAGATTAGACGATCCTCCGTTCGTCAGTTATAATCAAAAAAAGAATGACTATATAAGAATTGCTATGAATCCCGGATCTTCCAGTAGAGTAAATACTGGAGGAGATTTAATCTTTGAAGTTGATAATCAGCAGAGTTATTTATATTTACCTGATTCATTTTTACACTGCGAATATTCTTTATATAGTGATGCTAATTTTACAACACCATTACCAGATACCGATAATATTACACTAGAGAATAATTTCTTTCCAAGATTATTTACACAAATGCGTTTAGATGTTGCAACTCAAAATATAGAAACAATAAGTGATTCTCCAGGTGTAATTGATACAATGCTTAGATTTGTAACAATTGGTGAAAATAATAAAAAGTATGAAATTCGAAGGTTGGTTTCCAGATACTAATGCAGGTATAATTGTTGATGATTTAACTCACGCTGGAACAGATGCAGCAGGAATTGCGAAAGATGTAGAAACTATTGCAAAACATTTAAATAAAACAAATAATGAAGCATATAAAGAAAGACGTGAATTTAACAAGAAAAGTAAACAGACAGTTAATTGGTCATTGTCTCCATTATTCGGATATTTAGATTATGATAAAATATCATATCAATTAAAATTTAAATTAATAATTCATCGTACAGCAAATAATGAATTAATCTTTTTTGGTAAACTGGGAAAAAAGCATATTTAAAAATTGATAGACTTGAATGGTGGATTAAGCATATTACTCCTAGTTTAGAGGTTGAAACAGCTATTGCAAAAAGATTAAATACTAACAAACCAATTCCAGTAAATTTTCTAAAGCGTACTGCTAGTTCAGTAACTTTTTCCGAACAAAGATTTAACTGGCATTTTACTAGAACTGCGAATACTCCCAAGATATTTATTACTGACATTTCAAAGAAATAATTCTCCAAGTTTTGATAAGAACAACAATATTTTTCATATTAATACAATTCGAAGTTTACAAGTTTCATTAAATCAAACTCGATATCCAATTGATCCATTAAGATTCGATGATATCAATAATCAATTTATGGAAGGATATGATTCTTATAGAAATCTTTGTATAGAATTTGGAGTTGAACCACAATTAACTCCTGGAGATTGGAGACATTTATATCCAATTTTCTGTTTCGATTTAAGTGCACAATCTGAAGATATTATTAAAAATGGTTGTGATGTAACAATTAATATTGAAAAGAAAGATTCCACAACTTCATTGATGGCTTATGGTTTATTGCTAGAAGATGTAAAATATTCTATTGAAATTCTTAATGGAAAGATGGTAAGGATAGGCTAAAGCCAGAGGAGCTTCGCTCTGATAAGTTAATTAAAATTTTTTCATAACTAGAATAGATTAAAAATTCTTAACTTAAAATTTTTCATAACTAGAATAGATTAAAATTTTTTGGTAACTTAAAATTTTTTCATAACTAGAATAGATTAAAATTTTTTGGTAACTTAAAATTTTTTAGTAACTTGAAATTTTTTAATAACTAGAATAGATTAAAATTTTTTGGTAACTTAAAATTTTTTTATTAAAAATGTCGCAAGCGAAAAGTAATATTAATAATAAAACTGTTGAATTAAAATTACGTAATATTGTTGACAAAAATACCCCTAAAACTATTACGATTAACAAAAAAAAGTATTACATAAGTAAACCAATGATAGAGAATATACAATTACAAGAAGAAAAGAATGGCGGGATTCTCCCATTAATTCCACTAATAATAGGAGGCATAGCTGCAGCAGGAAGTGTTGCAGGTGGGACAGCTGGTATTGTCCAAGCAGTAAATAAAAATAAATCAGAGAAGGCAGCATTAGAAGAACAAAAACGTCATAACAGAGAGTTAGAGAAAGTTGCTAGGGGTGACGGAATAGTAGATAATTTTATTAGTAAATTAAAATTAGTTGATGAAGGAAAACGAGTTCTTAAAAATATTCTCCACAATGTTGATGATTTAATTGAAATTAAAGAAACTAAGGATGGTTCTGGAATATATCTAAGTCCTAGTATGATTCGGTAGTAACCTCAGGACCTTTGGTCCATAAGGTAAAACATTTATTTTATCTTTTTAATTTTTTTTATCTTTTAAAATGAATTCTACAAATTCCGAAAATTTAACTAAATTAAAAATTTCTAATTTAGATTTATTGAATTATCTATTAAGCAAAAATAAAAACTCAAATTGTCAGCATATTGGAGGTGACAAGAACAAAGTTCCATACCACTTCGGTGGTGATATACAAAAAACATTAGAAAACTTTCCTGGATTTATTTCGAGTAAATATTCGAAAGAAAAACATCTTCCTGGTCATTCATATACTGGTCCAGGAACTCGATTAGATATAAGACTAGATGAGAATAATAATCCGAAACCAGGTGAAGAACCGATAAATAGAGTAGATGCCGCAGCTTACAGGCATGATTTAGCTTATCGAAATCATGATCTAAGTTCTCGACATGCAGCTGATAAGAAGATGATTCAAGAATTAGATAGTATTCAAAATCCTACATTTAGAGAAAAAATTGAAAGAATGTTTGTTAAGAAAGCTTTACAAGCTAAAATATTATTCGGTCAGGGTTTAAATGAAACGACAGCAAAGCTGTCTGAGAGCAACGCTCGAACTAATAACTCTGAGAGCAACGCTCGAACTAATAACTCTGAGAGCAACGCTCGAACCTACGCGTCCGAAATTCATAAAGAATATAGAAAGCCTAAATATTTATTGAAAGTAAAAGTATTTAATAAAGATGATATTTGGAGTGCTGATCTTATTCATATGCCGAATGAAAGGGACCGAACCGAAGGTTCTAAGACAAAGTCTGACTACAAATACGCATTGACCGTTATAGATTTATATACACGATACGCTTGGGTAAAGCCTTTAAAAAATAAAAGTGGTCTTTCAGTTAAATATGCGTTTGAAGAAATCTTTAAAGAAAGTAAGAGAAAGCCAAAAAAATTGTTTGTTGATAAAGGATCGGAATTTTATAACCGAAACGTTCAGCCACTATTTGAAATTGTTTATTCAACTGAAAACGCTGGGAAGGCCGTAGTGATAGAAAGATTCAATCGGACGTTAAAAAATAAATTATTCAAGAAATTTACTGAGCAAAGAAATCAGAAATGGTTGAAGATATTACCAGGAGTTGTAGAAGAGTACAATAATAAAGTTCATTCTGGTATTGAAGAAACTCCAAAGAATGCTTCTGTCGACCCTGATTTGATAAGAAAAAAAATATTCGAGAATAATAATTTGAATGAGAGTAATCCGAATTTGCAGAAACTTAAGCCGAAATTTAAAATTGGAGATAGAGTTAGAATATTTAAATATAAGAACAAATTTGAAAAGGGCTTCGTCGGATACTGGACGAAAGAGATATTTGAAATTTGTAAAATTAATCAAAGTTATCCGATTACTACGAAATCAAAGATTTAGATGATGAAGATATTCAGAGGCAGTTTTTATCAAAATGAATTACAGAAAACAGAGCTTTAACCTCTAGGTGGCGCTTTAGCTAGCTTCGCTTGAGTTATAGATTGTTTAACTCTAACATAATATCTAGAAATGGTACTCCTTCCTGTAATTTAAATAAAACATAAAGACATAATTGTCCACAATAAGTTGTTCCCGGTTTTTTGAATTTGAAATGTATTATAAATTCCATTGCCAAGTATTTCTCTTACTTCATTCGTAGGTGGAAGCCCGTATGAGACAAAATAATAATTATCTCCGTTTTTACTAAAGATACCTGCTGACCAATGTACGCCGTTTTGGTCTGAAGTGTGAAGATTCGTTATGAAATTTACAGTTATTGATGGAACTTTGTTCCGGGAACTGAAGGTTCCTGTTGGCCTATTTTTTAGGAATTGTAATTCGTTTCTCATTAGAACATGAAAATTCTTTATTCCTAATTCATTTGCGATTTTCTTTAGGTCGAAATTTGTCGTAGTTTGTGTTCCATATAATTTCAAAAACTCATTTATGTTGCTCATTTTATAATAAAAAAATTTCTTAAGGGACCCCTAGAAGTCAGAAGGAGGGGGGGTATTGATTTAAAACTGTTCTCTAATGATGTCTTTCCTTACTACTTAGTCAGAAGGGGGTATTGATTTAAAACATTTTTATAATGATGACTTTCCTTACTACTGGGGGGGGGTATTGATTTAAAACTGGTCTCTAATGATGTCTTTCTTTACTACTTAGTCAGAAGGGAGGGGGTATTGATTTAAAACTGTTCCACAATGATGACTTTCCTTGCTACTTAGTCAGAAGGGAGGGGTATTGATTTAAAACTGTTCTCTAATGATGTCTTTCCTTACTACTTAGACAGAAGGGAGGGGGTATTGATTTAAAACTGTTCCACAATGATGTCTTTCCTTGCTACTTATTCGATTTTGAAATGATTTAATTTAATCTAAATTAAAACGTTACATTGTTCCATTTTATTCTTATGAACTCTTGTTAAGAGAATATTGATTGTTTTATCTGTATTAAGACATTAGCAACATCTGTTACCAAATTTCTCAACATGAACAGCTGCTACCAGTTTAAGCTATTCAGTATGAGAGAATTCTTGTGACCCGCATAACTCATGACTTTTCACTTGAACAGCTGCTGCCATTATTCCACGTATTACTGCGTGTATTCATTCTGCGAGCGTTCTACGAGACTGTGACTGCTTACGAATCATCTGTGTCCTTTATCTATTTTGGTCAATTTCATCAGCGACTTTCAACAATTTTATTTTTTATCATAATTAATTCACTACGTTTTAACGAAAATGGCACGTTCAAGCATCGCCTTTGCCGATTTGAAAAGAAAAATTTCAGACACTATTGTGAACGAAGATCAACGGAAGAAGTGTATTGAGATGCTAACAGAATTTCAGGAGAAATATCTTAAACCAAGGGAGGAAGAAGACATCCACGCATCAAAAACATTCAGAGAATTTTTAGTGATAAATCGATTTGAAGACACATTGCAAGATAACGCCATCAATATCAGTTCAAACTATAATTTTGAAGAAGAAATTCAAAGAGACATCTTGGCATCAGAGCTAACTAATTATTTAGCACATTTAAGAAGAGAAGAAGACATTTCGGTGAACAATACTGTGAAGTTATCGTTGTTAAAAGGAAGAGCTTTGACTGTAATCCGGGGAAGTGGCCATGTTTGCAAACAATTAGGTTATTCGAGAGGCTATAGCATCTTTTTAAGAAAATTTTATAAACTATATTTACGATTTCCGTTTATTAAGACCTCGACGGAATCTATATCATTTTTCAAAAGGAACTTCGCTATTATTGACTCGTATCTTCGCCATGGAAGACAGCGCCCAACCCTTGATCAAATTTTAAACTCAATCAATTGAAACGGTAAGCTACTCCCAATAGATAATAGTACTATGTGCCTTACCTTATTTTACTCATACAGAAACAATTGTATCATGGCATAATACATTTTCTAGTCAACATATTTTATTCGTTGTAAACCATGCTACTTGTCCTCATTGGTTTTATAGTTCTATGAGCCCTTAGCTTATTTTACTCATACAGAAACAATTGTATCATGGCATAATACATTTTAGTAACATATATTTTATTCATTGTAAACCATGCTACTTGTCCTCATTGGTTTTATAGTTCTATGAGCCTTAGCTTATTTTACTCATACAGAAACAATTGTATCATGGCATAATACATTTTAGTAACATATATTTTATTCATTGTAAACCATGCTACTTGTCCTCATTGGTTTTATAGTTCTATGAGCCTTAGCTTATTTTACTCATAAAGAAACAATTGTATCATGGCATAATACATTTTAGTAACATATATTTTATTCATTGTAAACCATGCTACTTGTACATAGTACTTGTCTGTGATGTGAATAAAATATTTCAAAGATGGAAATGTGTTTTCATTTTGTATCGAGTTAAAGCAGTAGCAACTACTGGAATTGTAAGAACGCCAGATGAAATGACAATTGTTAAAGCATTAGACCATCTCTTTCTTAATTTTTTATAATGCTCTAATCTTAATAATAATTGAGATTCCTTATCTTTCATATACCTAACTCTATCTTTGTGTTTTTCTTTGTTCATTTTTTCAATGTTAATCTTTTCAATGTCCATTAAAGTAGAACTACGTTCATATGATAACGAAGGATATATTCTTGCGGTTTCTTCCACTTTTGTTTCATCCACTTTTGTTTCTTCCATTTTTAAAGAAATATTTTTAACGGGCGAAGCCCTGAACCTTCGGTTCGCAAGTCACATGATATATTTTAAAAACCTGAAAAATGGATAAAATTCATGAATTTGAAATTCTCAACTTTTATGATTTTCGGTGTCCGGTTTTACATGACCTGGAACGGTCATGATTTAAGCAATGAAAAATGTCATAATCACAAATTTGAGATTCTCAACTTTTATGATTTTTTCGGTGTCCTGGAACGGTCATGATTTAAGCGAGGGTGAAAATCGAACCGAAGGTTCTAGGGCTTCGCGCTTCGCCCGATTGTAATTCTCAAATTTTGAGATTTTGAAAAATTTGAAAAATTGGGTATTTTTAAAAACGCTTAAATTTTCGCCCTTCGGCCTTCAGCCACGTGAAATTTGAAGTCTACCTAAATTTTTGAAATTTTTTGAAATTTTGATTTTTTTGAAAAAACCCGCAAAAGTGTGACATCCGGCGCAAGCGAAGCGAAGCAAAGCGAAGCGAAGCGAAGCAAAGCGAAGCGAAGCGTCGCGCCGGATGTCACACTATAAACTACTCGCCAGAATCCCGTCGTTCTTTTATTTCATCGGATCTCTGCAATTCAATATTCGTTTGGATTCTTCTTTCTCATGTTCTTGAATTAATGACAGACCTATTTGTAATTTACTATTCATTTTTAGCCTATTTTGCATGTTGGTAATCCATCTATTTCTTAACTAAATTTCGCTTGTAATTTAATTTTATTTCTTAATTTTGCCTTTGTCTTAGGTAGGTCCATACAATACTACTTTTCAGAAAACTTCGTTCCCGCTGTGAGCTGCATCAATACAAAGTTTAATTTGCTATATTATTTCATGATCAACCTGAGATGTTGCTTATTATTAGCATTCATTTTTTGCTCTTAAGATTTTTTGCTACCTCCTGTTTACTTTGTACTTCCTGCATAATAAAATTTGAGTATGTCTAATTATTATATGTTGATTTTAAAAGAGAGCTGAGTCATTTGAGCGAATGATACTCCAAAGTGATGAATGCAGTGCAGTGTGATGGTGAGAAGATACTTGTAATTCACATCGGGTCAAGCTCGATTTCCACGACTGCTCTTAAACAAGAAGATCCACTGTATGTACCTGAGTCTTAAGATTTCTCTAATTCTCAGTTCTCTGAAACCTTACATGTCGCTTTTATTTGTCATTTTTTCTCTCAGATGACATCAATATTGTCAAAGATTCACCCCCAATCCTACCGTGACATGGTCGCCTTGGTAACGGGCAGTGCACGAGGACTAGGCTTGGGTCTAGTAGATCATCTGTTGAAGCAGGAGAGTCGCGTTGTTTCCTGTGATGTAAAGGATTCTCCTCTCAAAGATGAAGCAAATTTGCTGATAGCCAAAGCTGATGTCACTTCTGAAGCTGATATGGTGAATTTAATGGACGACATCAAGAGACGCTTTGGACGGCTTGATCTCATCGTCAACGGTGCTGCTACTTTCTCAACTACAAGTTTCTATGGAACCTCAGCAATGCGAGTCCCTGATCTAAACCTGTTTGTGAAGCATTTAACGAACAATTGCATTGGTACATTTAATGTTTGCAGGTAGGTTGCATTCATATTTTCAATGCATTTTAATAGTGTTACTACAAAGGCAATGGCTGTATATGTAAATACTATTTACATATACAGTCATTGCCTTTGTGCGACTTTCCAAATTATAACGCGAGATGTAGTCAAGTATCTTTGAATTTTCATGCGGACGAAAATCATCACAACATCCATCAAAAATTGAATAAAGCTCTTTGACAATAAATCAGTCTCGGCAATAATTTCTTGTCTGTTGACTCCTACTTCATCCTACTTGTTTACCCATCATGGGTTCAATATGTCTCTCTCCATTTGTACATGCTGTATTGTGCTAATTTTTAATTCGACAAACATGTAGCAATTATTATTATTATTATATGAATGATTTTAATTAGTACTAGCGAGGATGGAAGACGTTCTCCAAGTCTCGAAAGAACTTCACGCTGCTTGCTTGATCAAAATTGAACAGCCTCTGGTCCTATGGAATTTTGATATCAATGAAGCAAAATAATTTTGAATATCAAGTTTTCTGTTGGTGGTCATGAATATGAGGAATAAAGGAATATTGCTGGCGATACAACAAAATGTGGGGAATGAATGGAAGCACCGGTATCGGAAAAGGTTCTTGCAATAGGTTTGGGTGGTTTATCAGAAGCGGCCGAGAATTTCGAGGTTTGGCCAGAAAAATGGGAAAGTTCTAAATCCTACCTAAGGAAGCATACACGTGATCATGGCCATCGACGCTCGTGTACTCCCAGCCCACATGCACAAATGGCTCACATGCGTTAACTTACGCATGCGTTAATACAGTCAAACTTGTCTGAAATTGCCAATTCAATGGACCGGGAAAATGTTTTGGCAACACCACTTGTTTTCCAATAAGGTCAAGTTGAAAATAGCATATGCAATCATTTGAATGGTGACACTTGCTTTTGGACACTTCTTCTAGAGAGTAATCGTGCAAAAGAACATGCAGACAGTTGTCAGTCAGGCATCTCTTGTGAACGAAAAAAATAGGTTGGTAAATTCAGACTGATTCAAATTCTGTCTCAAATCAAGGGAATCTAGCTTTTCTAATTCTCTTGTGCGCTTTCAATTGGAGTCACTTGATCCACACTACAAATATTGCAGAGTGCCAGTTCGCCTGGGCATAGAATAGAAAGACGTCCTCAGACTTTAAGAATTTAAGTAGGGTCATTCTACAAAATTTCGACAAATGGCCTGTGGCGGAGCTTCATCAAACTTTAGCAGCTGATTATTCATGGCAGGAAGCCGGTAGAAATCAAATATTTTCGTTTAACTGGTCATACTTTACGAGTTACAGCCTTCTGAAGAAGACTATACTTGAAGAATTCAAAATGCTCTAGCTCCTAAACGAAACCGATGTACACGTTCAGCTTTGAGTATGTTAATTATCAGCTTCATAGTGTGGTTGACAAAAACTTTCATGTAAATCGGAGTAGCTAGTCAATGGGAAATGATAAAAAATATCCATTTTTGCTATTTTTCTAAAAAAATCAAATTTCGTCGACTTCCAGTTTGATAACCACTTGCAGTAGAAATTTTCTATTGGTGCTAGCTCTAATCAGTTATTGTGTCTAGCGTATAGTGAAAAAATAATTGACTTTGCAGTAAATCCTCAGGTAAAAATTTGCCCATGAAAATGAGTTAGCTTTGAATTTAGAAAAATAGGCCTACAATTTTAGTCAAATTTGAGAAGCTGTATCTCACGATTGAGTGATCATATCGAGCTGGAAATTTATATGCATACCCACCTACACTAGTATAGTTGCATGTAAAAGTAGAATATAGCGACGAGAGCTTACAGTTTTTGAGCTATAAGTCCTCAAACACACGGAGTTTTATTTTTAAAAAATCGCCTGAGTTTTATTTAAATGCATTAGTTTGTCGAGGCTACTCACTGATTACACCAATCATTAACTGATTAGGTCGCTCATAGGAGCATTACAGATCTTAAACAATTGGTTTTTGCAAAATATCCTCAAGAAGAGCCGGAAAACTGATCCTAGGCTGACCGGGAAAACTGGAAATTTTTTCAAGATGGTAATGTAGACATCCTGAAGTAGTTGTACCTACTGAATAACTCCGGCAAAAATCCGACAATTTCCCCATTGAGTGGTTTACATAGAAGTAAATTATCCTGACTCAAGTATGAAGTCCTTTCCAGTACTCCGATATTTTTGCCTGGATATTTGTCCTCCCGGCAAAGATGTCGCTCCTCGCTCTGAACAGTTGACTGAAAGTTCGTGTAAGGTCATCATGTAAATAATGTTTTCCGATGATTGAAGCTTCGATTTTTGAAATTTCGTCTCCTTGTTTGCAGACTGGCTGCTCCTCTGATGGCGGAAAAAGCTTTGCCGTTTGACGGAAGGGAGGAGAACGGTGTGATCATCAATGTGGGGAGCATCTTCGCTGAGGATGGCAACCTTGACCAAGTGAATTATGCCAGCAGTAAAGCCGCGGTGACTGCCATGACTTTGCCTCTTTCTCGTGACCTTGCTAGTCTTGGTATTCGTGTAGTGACAGTTTCACCAGGACTGTTCGTTTCAGAAGGGTTGTTGAATGAGGAACACATAAAGAAACAAAAAGCGTCATCGAGGTTCAGCGGTATTTTACGGTTTTGTATCCAGAATCAACTGACACTGAATCGTCTTGGAGACGTTCAAGATTTTGTGAAAGCCGTTGAATATGTTCTACATAATCCAATGTTGAATGGATGTAATATCCGCCTGGATGACGGAACTCACATGGTGATACAATGAGATTTGAGAGCACGGTGGATTTCGAATATTTTAACCTTCAAACATCATTCAGATTCAATTTCTACGAAAATATGCCAGTCAACTGCTCTTCAAAGATTATCAAATTCCTGTTACGCTTCATGCACTCCTAAGTAGAAAAATCCTAGGTGATTTTTTGTCTGGATACACGAAATGCAAAGCCTTTACACGCCTTTATGCAAAGCTGTTGAAGCATAAAGTTAAGCAGCGAAACCGACAAAAGATTCGATACTTTTGCATTATCTACCAAATGAGTGTCTTAGTAACTGTGGAACTAAACCAATCACGGCCAAACCAGATGACATTATTTCTATGGTCATTAATGATAGCTATCGATTTCATACCTGAAGTCAATATGATCGGTCATTGCCGAATGATTTGATGTCTTAGTTACAACGGAGAGCAAAGTTAAGTAATTCAAAATACTTCCGTCTGAAGAAAAAATGTAAAAAAGATATAAGTATTGGACATCCACCGTGAAAGATATTATGTTCTTTTCTATGACTACTTTAATTATACCCCATCTGACAAGAAATTCGAATGTGTAACGTATTTTGTTTTCATTTACTCTCCAGTGTTATCTTGGAGAGGCCCTATTCAAAAACGCAAAATATCACATCATGTACGTCATAGTGTCGGGAAAATGCAGCAACGCATTAATTGGTCATCTCAATCAAGCAATAAAATACAATGTCCTATGACATTTTTTTGGGATTATCTGATATTAGACCGGCAGCCAGAACGAGTTTCTGCAGGGAACGAAGCCGAAAGTGAGACTTTCTCAGAAAAATGTACACCCTATGCCTACTTCGAATCGGCACGTCTGCCGAGTCCTAGTGAGTTCCTCTTCTTGCCAGACAGGATCGAAGAAAAACACATGTAAATCCCATGGGACGCAGATTGCAGTTTTGGCTAAAATGAAATTTTGTATGTTTTCTCTGATTTAAACAAAAAGTATTAAGCTCAGAGTCATCATTTTTGGCATGGAATGTCTTCAGGTCATTTCCTATGATGTGCATGTGCTATCATCATGGATCTAATCGGCAGTGTATGTGAGAATGTGGATAAAGTTACTCAAGATGTTTGTGTTTGCCGACACTAAGAGGCTCGCCAAATCTAGATGTGTTTAGCTTTATAGACCCTTTCGCTACGGTAAGAATTTTTGAATATCTCGATGACATGCTGTGCGTGTCAAAAGATTAGATCAGTATATGAAGAATTGTTTTATAGCAGATATTATCTGAATTAATAAATTTACCTAATACTATTATTACCCAGATATCTGTGCATGTAAGTCATTCATATGTATTGATACGCATCGTAAGATATAAATCTTTTTTGGAATTCTAGAAATTAACCAACCCCAAAAGATAATGAAAAACGGAAAAATACTTCCATGAATAATATTAACATTGAATATTGAAAACGAGACACAACAAGACGGTCTATAGTACCCTACTCATCATCGGTAACAACATGGAAATTTGTGAAACATGGCGCAGCACATTATCCGGGTTTTTCTTCACAATCGATGCATTGGAAGACAGTCTCCTTTCTCCGGCCATTTCTGTAGCAAACTCGGCACCGTTTGTGTGGCCGCTCTTGACCAGGTCGTCCTGGAATTCGCTCCAAACGATGAAATGCAGTTGGAAGGGAAGTGATTGAATGAGAACGACGTCTGGAAAGTTGTCGGCCCTTTCCAGTCTTAAATATGAGATGGCTAATTGTTTTTAGGATAAAGTCAAGATAATTTTTTTCACCACCACATTTCCTATATAATATCCATGAGTTGTAGTGTACCGGTAATATTTGTACAACATGTAAGCCGTAGCTACTTTATAAACCAAGTGTATTGCTTTCGATGTATATCGTAGTGCTTCAATGCAGCATCAAGCCGATCCACGCCTCCCATGTGACGATTATAGTTCAACACATCGAGATTTTGATACTAGCTCCCGACGACCGCCTTTGAAGAATGTTTCAACTTCCACATTTTCCGCAGTCGCAGAAGTGTCCAAAACGAAAACGATTTTCATACCTGACGATTTCTTGTCGACAATTTTCACACACAAGACATCATCGCATCGAGCATAGGCTTGATCCTTGGCTGCCACAGGAAGTGCTTTCAAGTTCTCTGGCACGCCACGATTTTGTTTCACTGTTCCAGTCACTAATGTATCGTTTTGTAGTAAATATTTTGCCAGTCTATAGGATGTATGGAAATTGTCTAGGTAGAGATGATAACCTTGTCCAAGAAGATCATTTGCCAACATAGCTACGATTCTTTCCGATATTGACAACTCATCAGTCCCAGGTAAAGTGGTTCCAAATTGATGATTTTCTTTTGACAGGCTGTGAAGTTGTATTTTCCAAACATAACCAGACTCAGACTCACATACCGCATACGATTTTAAACCACAGCGTTTGCGCTTACTTGGTATGTATTGCCTGATTTGTAGCCTTCCCTTGAAAAGCATGAGAGTTTCATCGACACATATTTCTTTATTGAGCATGTATGTGTTTTGACAAAGTTCATTAACTTTCTTCAAAAATGGACGAATACGGGCAAGATAATCATTTTTGTGACAAATTTGTCTGGATCAGCAAATCGAATGTATTTCAAAATGAAAAGAAATCTATCGCGCGACAAGGCTTCTTGTGCAGAAAACGCATCTTGACGAAAGGATGCATCACGACTCCAATAATGATTTAGTTTTAGTTTTGGTTTTCTATTTATACACATTAGAAATTGCATTCCGAAGAATTTTTTCAGCTCATTAACTGTGACTTGCTTGTTGCTTAGTAGATTGCTATCATCTGGTGATTCATCTACATCCTGCCAGATCCTGTTGTTTGTTGAGTTCATGATTTCTGTAACAAGATTATCGTTGAGAAAAATGTCAAAGTAAAACATCATATTTCATTAGGATATTCGATATCTGGATGTATTCCAGCCGTGGCTACGAACTCAGGTAAGTCACTGCGGCGTCGATCGGTTCCATCAGGTTTAACTATCGTCCAGTCGCTCGAAGACAACTTTCGCTCATCAGAATCGTCGTCGGAATCAGTTCCACGTAGTAAAGGAATGTCTTCCTCAACTTCTATGTCATCCTCACTATCTGAATACTGTAAATTTGCGTCGTCATGACAAAATTTCATCAAGGGCATTAGGGTAAACTGGGGCGGGTTGGACACATTTTCTGTCTCATAACTTTTGAAAAACGACCTGGGGTGGGTTGGACACTATTCGGGGTGGGTTGGACACTTAACATATTCGACTTCATTTTATGCCCAGTTATGGTATTAATTGTACCACAAAATATAAATCAAAACTCATGGAAACAAAACGACACTATATATTGATAAAACATAACTATCAATAGTTGATTTATTCATCAGAAAATCATGTAAGAAGAAGGAAGAAAATCATAGTCTGTAGTTTCGTGATTCACAGGTTGCACCACTTTGTTGTAGCAAAGCAAGTTTCACAATGCCATCAAGCTACATTCAATGCACCTTAACCAATCCATAATTGTTTCTTTAGTCCAGATTTCACCCACATACACAGCACACATGAATCGAGTTATTTGATTTCTTAACAGTGTTTGCACCTTCAGTTTCTTTCTTTCTTTTAAGAATCTCGATTGTTCTGTCCTAGCACTGTCGGTATGAAGAAGAGAAACATAAGCAACGTGCTCTTTTCTATGATTTGGGTTTGAGTGCTTCCTCGGGGAAGAGAGGACAGAACCAATAGCTGACGAAGAGTGTTATGGTCGGAAGAAACTGTAGCCGTTCCACTGGCGCAAGGAACATCCAAAGGGGTAGTATCTTCACGAGATGATGCTTCGAAGCTTATGAAAGATTTTGACTTTTCAAAGTCGGCTGAAGTTGTAGGGTTCTTCAGTGGAAACAAACCACAATGAGTGAAACCATTAATCAGAAGATCAGGTCTTGATGTCATGTAATTCCACACCTCACTAAATACTTCGACAGACAGTTTTGCTTAGGAAGACCTTATCAGACTGCTTCAAGTATTTTGAAAGTACCTCTGACCACTTTGCCTTGAGTGGTTTGTTGAAATGAGTGTCGAGTGGTTGGATTCTATGCGAGGAGTGTGGAGGCAAGCAGAACAATTCGATGCCGGATTCGTTAGCAAATTGAATACTCTCAACTGTTATGTGCGATGTGTGACCATCCAAGAAAAGAATACATCTTTTGCCTGGAACATGTACGTCTATGTTCTTCGAAATGTTTCAAGAACCGAAGAAATATAGTTTGGTCAACATATCCTGATTGCGTGTAAAATATCTTTGTACCTTGTGGATACAGTGAAACATCTACTGGAGCATGTCCCTTGAATATTAAAAAGGAGGGATCAATTGTCCTGAGGCATTTCCACATGGTATAAGCGTAGTTAGAGTACCTCTCTGTCCAACACTGACTTTTTGTACTGTTCTAGCTCCTCGGACAGCTAAGACTTTGTTGGAAGAATTCGGTACAGTACTTAAACATGTCTCGTCACAATTGTATACCATGTTTGGATAATCATCAAATATGTCAAGCATTTCAGACTTCTCGGCTACCTCATTGAAGAAGTTCCTTATCCTAGCCTCATTAAAAGCCTCAGCTCGAGATACAGACAAAGTTCTCAGACACACGAAGTGATATGGAAGGATTTCTTTTACGAAATCCTTCGAGCCAGTCATAGGAAGCCTTCCTATTCAATAACCATGCCTGAGAAATCTGACCTACTTCTTTTCTACGTCTCAATTTCTGAGCAAATGCATACGCTGCTCTACAAAAATCATCAATAGATAAAGGAAAGCCTCTCTGACTTAAATACAAAGTTCTGTCAACAAGTGCTTTCTCCTGGTCAGCAGTGAAGAATGTCTCACCTCCATAGCCTTTCACACGGCCTTTGCAGTGGCGCCGAATGGTGTTCCGTGGCACACCAAAGCTCTGTTCAGCTGTTGGGTATGGCATGCCTTCCCGTATAGCTTTGACCGCATTCTCCAGTTGTTCTTTTGAATAGTTAGACCCGCGTGAAGTGAGCCGTTTGTGCTTGCGTACCATGCCAATCACTTTGATTTCTGAAATAGAAATAATATACATTTACTCTCACATTACATGGGCATAACTGTATTATTCGTATGAATAGCCCTAATTATTACATATGTAACCAATATTTTGATAGAATCTATAAATAAACGTCATCCTGCTTAATTCTGGGGTGGGTTGGACAGGGATGTCCAACCCACCCCAATACGATATGCTAACTTTAAAAATTGGCAGAGAAAATCTATTTCTTTACTGCAAAACTGTAGATTGAGTATATTATAAGATAATATCAAAAATGTTGAAATAATCATGTTCAACTTACCTTGACAATAGGTAATATTCTGCCATATACTGGCGATGCAACGAAGATTGTGAGAATTTGCAGCATTGTCGCCAGAGTTCAAAATTCAAAACATCTGATTGCTATTTCATTACAATTTAATAGGTTGTTAATGAATGGATATCTATTGCAGCAAACGCATCGTTCCATTTGAAATCTGCTCTCTGTAGTAAAGATTCAAAAATTGATGCCGAACGAGCAATTGACCCAAGATATGCGAAACCACAAAATGAAGTGTCCAACCCACCCCAAAACATTATATGGTGCACTATAAAGTACTCAAAAGTCAAGTATTTCATCATACCCGATTTAATTAATGATGACACGATATAATATGACCCTAACAAAGTATTTATTTTTGCTATAAACATATAGTGACACTCAAAATCCCGTGTCTTTCACTAATAATGGTAGAAATTATCTGCGACAAGAATTTTGTGTATGAATTCCATTTTCATACTTCCGATAAATATCAAGATAACCTCATTATGAATTTTTATGATGAAATTTTGCACAAAGACAAGCATTCTAATTCCATAAACATCAGTTTTTGTAAGCGAAATACATAAACTCATACAGTAATGGTTGCTGAAAGAGACGATATGATATCGTAAATCAGGTGTCCAACCCACCCCAGTGTCCGACCCACCCCACTTTACCCTAACCTGTTGAGCCCCAGTTTTTAAAATCATACATGACTCTAACTGACTAAGACGTGCAGTGCACGTCCCATTGAGTATGGCAGATTCTGAGAACAATATATTAACTTTCACTACCTCAACTGACAAGGACGTGCTGAGCACGTCCTTGGAATTCCTAGGATTCTTTAAATGAATAAACTAATGTCTAAAATACACCTGTAGTAGGTTAGGACTATACTTAATAAATGTATTTAGGCCAAATAACTGATGAACTTCTACTGTACATGTATAAATTTACGCTATTCTAAACTAGACTTCGTTTTATATAAAATTATCATTAGATTGCAAAATTCCTGCATAATAATGCTGAGCTATTATTTGCTAACCATTCTTCGCCCCAGTACTCTGAAACTTCATTAATCAATTAAAACTTGAATCAACTGTAATTAGCGTGACCTCTTTACATGTAAATATATACAAACACTTTTCTATGTAATGCATCAAACATTATTATTATATATACATGTATAGCATCCTGATAAGATCTCATAGTAAGGAGCTTAACAAATAAAAACTAAACATAAACAGGATGATTGCCGCATTATGAATCTTCCTCGTATTTTTGAGTGATATATGCGGAACATGGATCAACGCATAGCGCTGGTGTTGTTGGGCAATCCGGACACACAAAAAACAGTCTCCTTCCTGCGACATCACTCGCGCAAATGCGGCATTCTTTGTCCGGGCGTTCTTTGTTCGGACAAGGCTGAGTCGTTGAGGGCGTGCAGACTGTTAGAATCTTTCGCGTTGAGAGGCAACCGACCTCTCGAAGGTCCCAGAGCGTCGAATTTGACCACTTTTCACAACAAAATTTTCAATGACTTTTTTTTTGATAGCTTAGGAAATCACAGTTTCCACCACAACTTTTGTATACAATCCACGAGTTCTGATCATGACATGTTTGTCAGGTGAATTCCAAGTTTTGTAAACCACTTGTAGTTCTTTCTTGTCATGTTGTATTGATGCAGACATACCGTCTCGCGAGTCCACACCACCCATTCCTTTATTGTATGCCAGGACAGGACCAATGATTTGTTGATGTTATCTTCAACTCCTCCGCGTAAAATCCTTTGATGCGAGGACTAAAGAGTTAGTACCAGCGGTAGTTCGCAGTGTCGACCAAGTAAATTGTTTGAGGCCAGATGACTTTCGCTCGACTGCCTTCACACACAAAACACTCGTCCTTTCTGCAGAATGCGTGTGATTTTGCCGGAACGTTCTTATCTCGCAAAATCTGTGGAACACCACGGAAAGGACGAATAGTTCCCGTAAGCAAAGTATTCCTTTCGTAAAGATACGCAGACAGACGGACACTTGTAAAAAAGTTATCAACGTAAAGATGATATCCACAATTTGATAGGTCGGCAAGAAGAGCCTGATCACAATTTTCTCGCTGATGAAAGTAAAGTTTTTAGCATCATCCGAGACGTTCCTTCAGTATGATTTTCGTTTCTCCTTTTTTCCTGTCTGCTACCTCAATGTTCCAAGTAATATATCGGTAGAACTTTCGCAATAGGCAGTACGTCAGCATTACCATATCGCGATCTCTTCGAAGGTATGTATCGTCGAAAAATGGATTCTGCCTTTAGTATAATAGAGACTTCTCATCAACAAAATGTCTTGCTTCGGCTTATAGACCAGTCCCTTTACATTACATTTTTCTTGGGCAAAAAGGATTAGAAAAGGGCGGAATTTTTCGAAAGAGGGTGTCATTATTCATCCAAGTCACTTGTAATCACAAAACCGAAGATAAAAAAAAAGGGGGTGGGGGGGGGAAAATTTCACGAACCTCCTCAAACCGGATTTCGAGGGAAGGCAATGCGGGGACTCTGAAAAAAGTCACTTTTATATAGGATGTTTTCTTGACCAAATAAATGTCGAATTCTGGGCTCTTTTGGTTTCAATTTCATACATAAATCATAATTCCGATGACCTTTTTCATTTCAAATAATGGTAGCAGGGACGCCATTTCGACCAATGATGCCGGTAGGTTGTTCTCGGGGCTCACGTCTCGTAACTCTTCGAATGTCAGTTCAGCCTTTGTCTTGTTTGTTTTCCAGTCGCAGCAGCAGTTGGAATAGATTGTCATCACAGAAAATAAATCAATGAAGACATTCAATGTTATTATTTTCACGTCAGATGGCACATCGTAAGTAAGATTTATTCCACTTTCTTGGTGTGAATTGCAAATTACGGAATTCTCGTGAAAGTCATGGCCCTCTTCAACGAAAAGTCCACTCTCCTTTGTCCTTATGTCAGTTGCGATTGTTGGGGAATATCGTTTTGTCTTCATCTTCATCACTTACTTGTACTTATCTTCAGAGTAGCTACTGTCATCCAAAAGCATTGAGCTTGTTGCGGTCAATTTGACTTCGCTGATAAGCCACCTTCTCTTTTGCCCATGTACGGAGATTGAGATTGAAGAAAAAGGTTTTTTTACAACAGTTTAGTATACAATGCAATGTTGGAATCGGATATAATTGACGTTCAAGCGAAACAATAGCGATTTTTGAGAAATATATTAGCCACGCATATCATTATGTTGTACAGAACTCGTATGAGAAGAATTTCAATAGATATCTGCGCATTCGGATGATTTGAAGTCAATCGGGATTCAAAAATTTAATGACATTTGAAATCAATTAGCGGCTTTGCATTGTTTTGCGCATTATACTTACGAATAACTCACTGTGGAGATAAAGCATCATAGAGATCGAAATCAATTATTACTTCATGCCTGTATTTTTTACAGCAATTCTGCACGGATAATTAAGATTCTAAATATCATCTGAAAATTGAATAGGGATTCGAAATAAAAATTCTGGAATTGACTCATCGTTCCTTATACTTTATTCATGAAAGTCAACTTAAAGTAAAAATATCTGTACGGATGAATTTAAAATATCCATAAAATCTTTATAATTGCCATAAATAATCATTATTGTATGCAACATGAATGTATTGCAAAAGCATATCAAACGATTTTGCATTTGTTCTATGTCAGAGTTGTCGGAGTGTAGTCGATATCTCCTACATTGTCAATTAGGATGGAAAATTGAGGGAAAAGGACGTGCCACTTTGGCACGTCTTTTGTCAGTTGTGGAGCCATGTAGATTAATGATAATATTGG
Source organism: Prostheceraeus crozeri (assembly GCA_907163375.1). Taxonomy (NCBI): domain Eukaryota; kingdom Metazoa; phylum Platyhelminthes; order Polycladida; family Euryleptidae; genus Prostheceraeus; species Prostheceraeus crozeri. Next base: position 19,952 of record CAJQUW010012636.1, read on the forward strand.
GCAATTGAAGCAAATATATCACAGGGGACGTGCTCTGCACGTCACTCGGGGCTCAACAGGTTAATCAATGCCGCTCTTCGCGGACGGCGACGTGTCGAAGCAGTTCATTATGCTTGTATATCTCCATAAGTGAAGTCAACACACGTATTCAAATATATGCTAGGACAGCGCATACAGCAAAGTCAAACGCTTGTGAGTAGTAGTGAAAGTACAAGATATTAGGCTCATTGCTTTCTATGGCAGTAGTCTAATGATATATAGATCACTA
>CAJQUW010012639.1:0-18796 GCA_907163375.1 Prostheceraeus crozeri
CATTGTTCTGCCGTGCAATGACAAAACAACCTAAGTCCAAATTTTTGAAAATTGACTTTTTGACGCAAAAGGCATTTGGGTGTGTGTCTATTATGTGTCAGCAGCTTAAGGCCAAAGACGAATTGCTTAGTGTCCAAAATGAGAATTCAAATTTTCAGAAAACCTAAGTCCATGGAGATACAGTGACAGAAAAACCTAAGTCCAGAAAAATTTTTTTTAGACTCAAGCCATCCCACATCTTTATTAGCAGTGCACTGCATTGGGTTAATAAACTTCAGAAGTTTGCTCAGGTTGAGCTTATGCGTCAAATTGAATCATGAAAAAGCATTTTGTTTACGTCTGTAACTACAATTTTCGAACTTTCGTTTTCATTCATCACATCGTTTCTTCAATTGATAGTGACTTGTGAGAGCCTTCTCAATTTGTCTCTGAAGGTAAGATTCCATCAATTCTTGAATTTGTAGGCGTTCGTGATTAAAAGCTTATGGTTAGTGCATATGATGACACGTCGTATTCAGAACTAGCATCTGGAGAGGAAGGGACAAAGGATACAAAGCACCCTGAAGAGAACGATGAGTTTCTTATCCGTAAACAACGATTCGATTGATCATGATATTGTCTTAGCTGCGCCTCCAGCGAAGAAGAGAAAACTTCGCACAGAAGCAGAACAAAAGGAAAACTTGCGAGTCAAACATACTTTGCTGAATCCATGTGAATGCAAACATATGAGATGCTATGAGCGCTTTGCTGAGGAAGACGGACGTGTCATCAATCGGAAATTCTGGGAAAGCGGTTATGAAGGGAGATGTCATAACATTCGAATGATGGTTGATAGAGAGACGCCTGGTCGCCGACGTAGCCGAAAGGAAAATGGATTGCAAAGGGGATTCGTATACAAATTTCACCTACCATCAGCGCTGGGTCCATCTGAAAAACGTCCAGTATGCAGAGAGATGTTTCTTGCCACCCTTGGTTACAAAAAGGACTCGAGTATGATACTAAAGACTGCATTCAAAGATCGGGAACTTGGAAACACCAGTAGGGTGCTCGATGGTAGAGGCAAACATCCTCCAGCTCATAAACTAAGCGATGAGGATAAGGCACGAATGTACGCATTTGTAGAAAAATACAACCCCTGTCTACCACATTACAGACGAGAGCATGCTCCAAACAGGAGATATCTTTCAAGTGAAATCAGCATTGCTGATATCTGGCGTGAGTTCAACATGACTTATCAGAAGTCAGTGAGCTATGAATCTGTGACGACCATCATAAAAGATATGAACATCGGATTTACCAAGCTGTCTGGTGAGGAATGTGAACTATGTGTGAGCCATGACCACCACATCAAAGAAAATGCTTGTTTCGAGCCATGTCAATCCTGTTGAGTTTTGCCGAACACGAAGAAAGGTATTGAGCTGCTCGAAGGGAGTATGAAGATTGTAAATTTCTTCATGGCACTGGTCACGTAGAGGCATGTGCGGATATGATGAAGGCTACAATGCTTCCTCAGATGCCGATCAAGATTTGCATATTCACACCACGAATTATTGCATTCAATGAGACTTTCCCGTACAGAAAAAATTGATATGAATCATACTATGAAACATAGTATGAAACATACTATGGACATGTAACGCTCTGTCGGGCCATACCCTGGCATACGTATGATTCATACTATGACTTAACATGGTATGAAACTTAGTATGAAGCATACCCTAAATCATACTCAGCAAAATCATACTATGAAACATACCATGAAAAATCATATACGTATTCATACCAGAAACACTGTGAAAACGTAGTATGAATCATAGTATGGAACAGACGTATGAAGCATACTATGAAACATACTATGAACATGTAACGCTCTGTCGGGCCATACCCTAACATACGTACGATTCATACTATGACTTTACATAGTATGAATCATATTATGAAAATAGTATGCATACTCATATGGCACACGCTGTGAAAACATGATGTGAAACATAGATATGAAACAGACATACGAAACATAGTATGAGACGTACTAAGAGCATGTAACGCGTTGTCGTGCCTTACGCATGAATCATACAAAGTAATATACTATGAAAATAGGTACGTATACTCATCCTAAACACACGTGAGTTTTCAGAGTATGTTCCTGACATAAAAATGCAACATATATGCATACAGCAGTATATCGTACGAAGGAATATCATACATAAGCACATATGTTTTGATGCTGTACATATATTCTATAACAGCATGAATTCATTATTATATGCACCACTTATCATATGAATAATAACATGCATTCTGTATTCAATAGTTGTATTTTAATCTGAAAGGGAACAAAGTCAAAAGCACCTTGTCTCTCCGGTAACATGTCAAATGTAGCAAGTCAACTGATTTCGATAGAGAACATATCATGAGGGAGACAGCTATTAGCATCATTTTAAGATCAAAATAATTACAATTTCTCATACGTTAAAATCACATATATGGCATTCATTTGTTATAACACACGAACGACGTACCCATTTGATCAAAGATAAACATTTTTGTATGATTTTTTAAAATCAAAGTTCGAGTGAAGAGGACGGTACCATAAACCCTTAAGCAGAAGATAAAAAAGAAAGTGAAGCAACTCGCTAGCATTCAGTAGCATAAACAATCTTAAAAGAATCCGTTACCGTTACCTGTAATGCAAGCAGCTAATAATAATGCTCCCACGTCAAGACAGTGTAAAGTTTATTGTTTTGACGTTCATACAATGGAAATAAACTAATGCTTATTATTAGAGAAGTGAAAGGAACCAGGAGCCTTCTGAGTTAGACTGGACAACCCTGATGGGCATGATGGAAAACTTCAGATACAATGACACACTAATAAAAGAATTATACACGTTTATGATAAGGTGGCAATTTCTCAAGCAATAATAGGAAAGATAAATAATCAAAATAAATATCAACAATATTTTTCGAAACTGATTGAATTAGCTTTTATTACTTTCATGAATCATGTTTGATAGAATTTCTTATCTTAAATGTGTTGGTGTTAAAAATAGTGCCTAATCAATGGCAACTCAAGGAAATTATATTAGTAACACTTTCATGACTTTTAGATTACTCAAAAATGGACTTTCAAATTTTTACTGACATTGTAGAGATCCACAATACACATGAGACTTTTCAAAAGTAAACTCGTTGAATAACTAATTCTTTGAGCAAAAGAAAGCTACAAGACACGTTATTATTTCGCTTAAACAAGAATAATACCTGCTCTTATATGCATGGTAATCGTTAATCAAATTCTTATGATATCATCATGTTATGTAAAAAATGCATGTAGGTCATGCAATTATGAGATGAGAAGGATCCAACTCGATGAATTCTTTGTTAGACTAAATATACATAAATGAATCATTTATGCATTAAAAATAAAACAAAATCGATGTGTTGGGCATCATCAGTAGGTTTTCACTATCATTTTCAAAACACGTTGAAATATTGTGGAGATACTGTGGAAGCTCCATAAATATCATTATTGCATTAATAATCATAGGAAAACAATGAGTAATATTTCAGAATTGCATGCATTAAGTACCATACGTGTTTGATAAAATCGTCTCAGATGAAATTTTCAGCTTGTAGCAAAGACGTTTTGCATAAAGTATCTGAAAAGCATGAACAATATATACATATATATATGAAAGAATTTCATTATCACAAGAATCAGAACTATTGACGAATTCGTTATCTGCAAATAATGTCATTATATGCTAGCAAAATAGTTATTTAATACTAGACAAAGATAATTAAATGAAAAATAGTTATTTCCAATGACCTGAGATAAAAAATGGGTACGTCATTCATCAGAAAGTTGAACAGCAACATTATGAACATTATGAAACATATTCAACGAAAGTTATATTTGATATCACTTATTAATTCTGCATAGATGACTGATAATCACCAGCATCATTCAGCATGGGTACAAAATTCGGGTTACGCATCAAACATCATAGTAGAAAAATTGTCGCTACCCAACATAGATTACTCCTGCACAATAACATGTAGTATGTGTGTATACGGTATGAATTTAACTAATCAATTATGACTATGTTTCACAGTATGTCAATACATACGTATGCGAAATTCATACTTATGCATACTATGTTTCATACTATGATAATGCATACATATGCGTAATACATTTTTATTCATAGTATGTTTTATAGAATGTCAAGACACGTATGCGCTATTCATGTTTATGCATACTATGTTTCATAGTATGTTAATACATACGTATGCGCTATTCATATTTATGCATACTATGTTTCATAGTATGTTATTACACACGTATGCATTATTCATACTTGTACATACTATGTTTCATAGTATGTTATTACATACGTATGCGTTGTCATACTATTTTTCATACCTTTTCATACTACGATTCATACGGACTTATTTCTGTACGGGTCATTTTACATGTATTGGAGCAGAGGGAGAATCATTGGCAGTCATTTGGGATGAATCTGAAGCCGGCAGAAAGTCCGAAGATGTAGCGAGTGCCAAATTGAAGTTTTTTCGTGCTAACAGGGACGCGGATGAATTCACCATATTCCTTGATAACTGTTCTGCACAAAACAAAAACTGGCAACTATTTTCATTTATCTTGCGCTGTGTTCATAATGAAGAATTTGCCATGAAGACCCTAAAATATTTTGAGCCAGGCCACACGTTCATGAGTGCTGACAGTGAACATGCTGCAGTCGGGAAAGCTTTGAAAAAGAAAGGTTGTGTGTATGACTTGCAAGACTTCAAGCTTTGTTGTTCAACTAAGAAAAGCACTGCAGTGATCATGCAGACAGATGACTTCATGCACTCTAAAGACAATGGGTACAAATTGGACCTAGTATCGCAATATAAATTGTCAAAGATGACCAATCGACCACATCTTTCAAATGTCGTTGTGGCTCAATTTCGTCGTGGAGACAATCGATTCTTTTTCAAATCATCATTTGATTCAACTAACTTTAGGACAGTGAGTGTCGTGTCGAAGTCTTCTTCGGAGCTGTTTCTGGAGAAGCTAGTCTTCAAAAAAGAGGCACGTGGAATAAATTCAAAGAAAAAAGCAGTCATTTTGAAAACTCTGATTCCCTTGATGCCTCCACACAGGAGACATTCATGGGTTGAGATGCCCGAAAGCAACGTTTCAATGGACTTAATAAATTCCCGATTCCGATTTATATGTGTAATTTACATTATCCTCGCTTTAGTAAAGATATATCAGTTTTTGAATCCAAATAGATTTTTGATAGAAGGATTTTGAGATTGTTTTTCAATAGAGTTATCTGTTTTTATACAAGTTATAATACTCTTTCTCCTGTCTGATGGGAATGCAACTTATCTTGCTGAAAAATGGGAAAAATGATGGACTTAAGTTTTCAAACAAGGTAACTGCAGTTAAATGGTAAAGGAAAAAGTGACAAAAAACCTAAGTCCATAAAAAGCACTTTCCAGTGCGTGCACTAGTGCAAACTTTTTTTGTATAACTAGTGTTAGTATAGACAAGCTGTAAAATATTGGCATTTGTGATTAAATATTTTTTGTTCCATTAAAGTTTTCACAAAAGTTGCTCTACTGAAAAATCACAAATTTGGACTTAGGTTGTTTTGTCACTGTACGGCAGTGTTGCTACTCTGGGTCCCACTTAGGAAACCCAGTAAAAGTAACGGCAAATATAGAAGGTAAGTATAGAACATTCATCACCTCAGGGGTTGAGGAGTTAACGGTGGGGAAGACGTTGACGTTGGCGTTTGGTTGGACTAAATTTGTGTGCGTGGAAGAATTCTGTAATTATCTTCGATAATAATGACCACTATAATGTGCCACTGATGTCGTTGGCAAGGGCAAGTTATTTCTATCAGTAGGAAGCGTATCTTGATGCTCCCAATTTCTTTCAATTTAGAAACATCTGAGCGCTTAAAACAGAAAACTTTATCAACAAAGCAATCGATGACGAAATACTTCCTATGACTACAAAACTAGAGGCTGTAATCAGATTATTAAAGGATCACTAAAATCAGCTCACTCACCTCCTCTTTTTACTCTCATTTGCTTTCTTTCGGTTGTTCACTTTCCCTTTGCCTCTTGTTCTACTTCCATCATCTTCGTCTTCACTTTCTTCACTGTCTTCGGATATTTCCTTGATATCACTTCCTGAGTCACTTGGACTAGCCCTGCAGCGATAATTTGACTGCTCGTAACATTGATAATGATTTGCATAAGCAATTACTGACAGATAAGAGCTCTTATTGTGCTCGCCTGAGACGGTTACTTTATATGGATCCCACCTTAATAAATGCCATAGGCTTTTAAGGATTAGCCTACACGAAAGTTTCAGAAAAATAGCAGAAAAAACCTTTATGTAGCAACTATAACATTAACCACCATTAGCAAAAATCAGTGAAAACTCAGAGCCTACAATGTGAAGGTAATAAACTACATGCAATTATTGCTATTGGCTACACTTATTTCAGTATATTTATGTTAATATTTTATTGCGTCTGAGTCCACATCTATCCACATACAAAGTTCTACAATTCAAGAAGTGCGAGTAAATTAACACTTCACATGCATAAAATCTTTTCAGAGCGATCTCTTTTAGGCTTGTAGATAGCTATACACTAAAAGTCAGTCAGTCCTGTGCAAATTAAATTACTACACCCGCAACATGTGGCAAACACTTATACATCGATCATGCACATGCGACTACATGTATATGGGAATTTTAATGCTAACAGACAAACTGCTACAATCGCAGAAGAATACCTTCTCAAATTGACGGCAAAATTAAAAATTTTAGACACTATAGCAGTCAGTTGACAAAATCAATTTTAAAATGCATCTGTTCATTGATATGCATGAACATCACTGGAGACAAAAAGGATCTGGTTCCTATCTATGTAGTCTCTATATCGGACGAACTTCTGGAAATGTAATAAATGTATTATACTTCATTATTACAGGATGTTATTAGAGGTTTTACATGAGCGCTTCAGTAACTTCATTTATGTGCTGACCACTTTATTTCGGTGCACCCCTATTAGCCGTCTACACAGTCAAAACCGAACACTACTTCCTGCTCGACTACTCATGCGTCCACCTTACTGTGATGAATCTGTGACTTTTCCTATTTTCAAGAAGTGTGAGTAAATTAACACTTCACATGCATAAAATCTTTTCAGAACGATCTATTTAAGGCTTGTAGATAGCTGTACACTAGAAGTCAGTCAGACCAGTGCAAATTAAATTACTAACACCCGCAACATGTGGCAAACACTTATACATCGATCATGCACATGCGACTACATGTATATGGGAATTTTAATGCTAACAGACAAACTGCTACAATCGCAGAAGAATACCTTCTCAAATTGACGGCAAAATTAAAAATTTTAGACACTATAGCAGTCAGTTGACAAAATCAATTTTAAAATGCATCTGTTCATTGATATGCATGAACATCACTGGAGACAAAAAGGATCTGGTTCCTATCTATGTAGTCTATATATCGGACGAACTTTTTCCGAACTAGAACTAGAATCTGTGACTTTTCCTATTTTCAAGAAGCGATTGGATTTACTAACCTCACTTGTGTCTTACTTTATGGTTATCTTTGCTACTTCATATCATTTATTTCCAAATTCTATGCTGGATCTCTTTCAATAAGTGACTTAATAATCTGTGCAAGCGCAAAAAATCAAAATATCTTATGCAAAGTCAGCGAAATTACTATCGATTGCCTGCTTCTAGCATCAGTTGTTGCATCAATCAACATCCGGAATTACTTCGGAATTAACCCATGTCCTCATTATGCTAATTTCGGATTTACCTGTGCGGTAAAGTGTCCATTTGCAGAAAAGGAAAGATGAAAAAGTACAAGGACGATACAGAAGAAAGATTAGATGAATAAAGTAGACTGAGATATAATTCTAAGCATTTTTAAGATGAATTTTCGCTTAAACTTGGAACAACTGAAATATTGTGCTGAAGGCGGATCACAACATTATCAAATCATACTAAGATTCATATCCTCGTCGTGACACGTCATGTACTGAAGCTCGAAATGAAAAATACATTTAGTACGCAGTGTAAGAATTGTTCGCCCTCTGTATTTATCAAATTATGCTGACCTCCCTTCCTTACGGGTAATGAGTGTTTTGCTTTTCATCAAGCTTCAGTTGATGACATGAAAAGAATTTTACACTCATAATTACGAGAATCGTCCATATTTTCAGGAATGAAGCTACCGCGGATATTAATTAAAGCAAGTCTTAACAATCTAATTACTGACTGCAGTGGTTTGCTTCTGTTTTGACAGTTAATCTCTATGCCAGAGTCTAATCTCTATGTCGCTCACAACTGACGGCTTTAGAAGTGTACTTAGCTTGCTTAATGTTAGCTATGTACTCGTATGTTGCCTAGTTGTTTCTCTTCATTTCAGTTATGACTGGGTCATGTCATTGTGTTCAACATTTACGAGTAACAACAGAAAGCTATGTACACCATCAATGTGCGGGATACGACGAGATGGGTAGTTTTTACTATATAACATACTGCTTTAACATACAACTAACAACTTAATTACTCATGAAGTAACTGCAACAACTGCTAAAAGAGGACTAATGGGTAAGCCTACTGTAATCGTATTTATTGTAACGATCACTGCATGGAGATTTCACATGCCACCAGATTTCGGAACAGAGAAATGGTCTATGCCACGGTCAGCTTATTCATTACCACAGAAAAATTCAGCTTACCGTTTCTTTTTAGTATCTCTCGATTTCATCGCTTTATTCATTTTTACATTCTTCCCTTTTCGTTTTCTCTGGTCCTTTTCATCTTCACTGTCTTCGTCGTCACTTATTTCTTCAATTTCGTCCTCAGATTCACTTCGTGCAGCCCTGAAGCATAGCAGCCTTACTTAGAAATGCAAAATTCGTATTATTGCTGATCGCACAGTTCCAATCCACAACTGTTCTTTAATGAGAATATTGAGTTTGTTGAATTATTTGTTTGGAAGCTCCCCATGTCAGATCTTTGACCAAATATCACAGTGTCAAGTAGTCTCGCGCGAGCGCTTTCGACGATTGTCGGCTGCCATAGTCATGCGCCAGGGAATTTATTCTTCATAATCACAGGTGGAACGGAAATGATGACAATTCAAGAAAAAACAAATAAATCATTCACAAAAATCGAAAATTAAGAAATTGCAAACTACTGATTGAATAAAAAAGTAAGTAAAGCAAAAGTAAGTAAAATGAGGAAGTCTAAAAAACATAGTCATGTCGCGTCTCCACATCAGCTTTCGTTTTGTTGCAAGACTTCAGTTTTCGAGTCCACAAGGTCTCTTTGTTGACGCGACGCCACCCGTTTTCATCCCTGTCGATGCACTTCATCCGATCCAAAGCAACCATATGGTCAGTGTCGCACAGATGTTTGGCCATCTCCGACCGATCGACGTCGAGGGTTTGGAGAGCTCTTCTGCGTTCCTTCTTTCTTTCGTCCAATGGTCAACCATTGTCGCCGACATAGAAGAATTTATAATCCGACTCAGAGCATGGGACATGGTATACTGAGCCTAGAGTGGTTCGCAGGCGATGGGTGTTTCTTGACTAAAAGGGAACGCAAGCCATTGGCAGGTCGAATGGCGACATTTATGTCTTCCGAAGCCACAACAGACCTAATTCTCTCAACAATGCCAGGTCTGTCGGGAATTGAGACAGGATTTTCTCTGCCGCTGTTGCCGGACGATGACTGACCAGTCGACCATCTGTCAAGCTCTCTATGGTCAAATCTGTTGTTTCTCAAAGCACCTTTTAGATGATCTTTCTCCAACCTTAGCCTGGACTGTAAACATAACCGCTCTTCTCGTACATAAAGACTCCGTACGAGACCCTTCAAACGCGTTCCTACTCGCATTTCTCAAAAAAATTTCTAATTTTAATTCTTCTATCTTCTAATTTAAGAAAGTTTTCTAATTTGAAATTTTTGGAGCCATGAATCTATTTGAGCGTTTTCTGATATTTTCAAGTGACTGTACTCGAGTAAAGTTCCTCAATTGTAGCTGTTTAGCTCAATTCTAACGATCTAATTGTGTCTGAAGGTAATTGAAGGAAGATCGGAATCTAATTGTATCAGAAGCGAAATCACAATAATCACAGCATATTCGAATATGTAATACAGTGCATTCGAACTAAGTCATTTTTCAATTCACTCAGTTCGTCGTTCATTTTAATTTCGTGTCAAGACGTTCAGCTAATCGCTGTGATCACTAAATAAACGTCAGTTCATTCAGTTCTTCTCCGTTCACCATGCGAGATGGCATGCATATCACTTTGTGATTGTCGAATTTTGCACGAATATAGTGCTTTGCGTTGAATGACCATTTTGAGAATCTATGGAGAAGCCATTTCTTCATACTACCAATCAATTTTGCTCATGCTCATATGTAGGCCTGCTGTATGCTGTCAATTTCATAATAACTTGTAAATGGCACAAGACTTTTATTTTCTCTTTCCGCTATTTCGGTTGCTACATTGGAAAGTAAAAGATTGACGAACATTTAAAAAGTTTTATTAAAAGAGTACCAGCGATGAGAATGAGGCAGCGGGGTGCAAATCGTAAATTCACATTTCAAGGGGTTCCATATAGAAAAAATTAGAGAACACTAAATGCATTAAAATTAAAGAAATTAAATTGCCCACTATTCGGAGACTCCCGCGGAATAATGCGGTTCCGAGGAGACTTATCATCTCTGAAAACTCAAATTTTCAGCTTAGCCTTAGTCATGAGCTGCAGAAAATATTCAACAGCTCATGACTAAGGATACTCCTGAAGTAAACATTTTATTGGTGCTCGCCAATGTTTTCCTTTCTTTTCACAAAACCTGGTTATTTCGTGCAAAGCAGAGTTTATGTTGCGCATCCATTTTCATGTGCATTGTCGGAAAGACATCATGGAGAGCGCAGAAATTTCGTTAGAAATCTGTATTGGCATGAAGGTAAGATTTTCCAGTGTGCTAGCGCATCATTAGTAGTAGGCCTACTGTGGACAATTACAATTCTTCGAAGATGCGAATAAGCTGCAGAATATCTGCATCGGAAGCGACAAAAGGCAGGTTTTTGTCAACTCAGATTAAATTTCTCCATTTTCTTTTCGATTCGTTTTCAGGACAAAAACTGGATTGCTCTCACGGCTTCATTCTCATACGGAATGTTTCTCAGACAGCAATTAAACATTTTAAGCTAAACAACAAGCCAAATTTGCGCTGAATGTCTTTCCCGCTAACATCATGTTATAAAGATCAAAAACCTGATAAATTGTGCAAAATTCAGTGGTCGGATTTAGAATTTTCAGGATTTCGTGCCCACCCCTCGAAATTCGTGACCATGCAGTGCCACCAGCTCAAAGAACTCACTACTTCAATGCATGATATAAGTCTCTTTTTTTGTCCGAAAATTACAGCAGGGCTGATAGTTTTACAATAAAAAAGGCACATGTACAATCATAAAAATTTCACTGCAGAAGGTAAAAAAGATCTACGATATCGCTCAGTTCTTGTCCGTATTGTCGTTGTGGTCCGTCGTAATCTCCTCGAATATTCGCTCTTCTGAGGAATCTTCTGCTTCAGGTCACTGGAGAGATTCAGCATTGCTTTCCGGCACAATAGCTCGCTCGTCTGTCACACAGTTTTTGCAGCTTACAGACTTTTCATAATTATAGCTATGGTCTTGGTAGCGTATTCCACATATCATTTTCAAAGCCCGTTTTTGAACTCCTTCCAACAGGTCTGAACACTTCTTGGAAAGTCCGTAATGCCAAACAGGGGCAGCATACTCTAGCAAGCTTCGGATCGACGCACAGTAGAAATGAACAAGGTCAATTTGAGAAAATCTTGCTCTTTTCATCTGAACAAGGAAATAGATTCGCTTGTTAGCGTTCTTCACGAGATCTTCAACATGTTTGTTCCAAGTTAGGTTGTTGCTTATTGTCACACCAAGGAGCTTTATACTAGAGGCTGCAGTTATTTGGTCGCCATTTACAGATAAAGCTTCCCACTCCGGCTCCGATTTATTAAAGGAGATTCTCATTTCTTGCGTTTTGGTAGGATTCAATTTCATTTTGTGCTCAATTGCCCAATCATTAATTAAATGTAGTTTGGAGTTGATACGACCCTCTTGTACGCAGTTGATTGTCTCCATAATAGTGCAATCATCCATATATTTGACATCCGCAATCAGTTCGTTTACCAATACAATAAATCCCACGGGCCCAAATTTAGTTCCTTGTGGGACTCCAGTTGTGATTTGTTGCCAGCTGGAGTACGATCTACGATACTTCACTCTCTGGTATCGAGAAGTAAGAAATCCCGATACCCATCTACATAACCATGTTGGCACGTCAAGACTCAGCAATTTTCTGAGGAGGATGGTATGATCAATTCTTTCAAAGGCTTTATGAAAGTCAATTGCAACTAATCTTGATATCTTGCCCTCATCAGAGCCAGTGATTAAAGTGTCTATTAGCAGCAGCAATGCGTCGACACTAGAGCATCCCTTTCTAGCTCCAAATTGTCGAGAGTCGACTTTGTACTTAATGAAATGCCAAATATGTTTTACATGGATTATATATACCCGATAGGACGCCCAACTCTAGATATCCCTGATGTTTTATCATAATATTCTCACATACGGCTTTGCTAACGACACAAGTTAATGCAATCGGTCGAATGTCTGTTTCAATGGAGTCTGGATGCTTAGTTTTTGCGATCGGACTGATGTCTGCACAACGCCACAGAGTAGGCCAGGAGCCTTCTCTCATAGATGAACAGATTGATGTAATTGGTCCAGCTATCCACTCAATTCCATCCTTCCAAATTCAATTCGGGATTCCGTCAGGTCCAACCGTTTTGTTGATATTGATAGCGCTCAAAAGGTCATAAATCTCGAGGGAAGAAGGCAAAAATTCGTCAGGAGTATAAGCGTGCTGAAATTCGGGAAATTCTGATGTATTTAGAGGCTTAATGTCACTGGCCACGGAAATCAACTGATCGTTCACTAAGTTTGTGAATAGGTTCAAGTCGTCACCACACACCATAGTAGCAAGTGGCTTTAGGGGACAGGTCACACCTTTATTCTTCCCAAGAACATCCTTCAGTCCAGACCACCACTTTCTGGGGTTCTTCATACGCTCCATTTTGTTTTCGACGAATTGTTTTCTCAAAGTCTTGCGAAGACTATCCACCTTGTTCTTGTAGTGTTTGTACATCACTTTATCGTTACAGGACCAATAAAAGTCGCGAATATGAAAAAGATCGATGAAGTGAGGCGTAACCCAAGGCTTAGAGTTAACAGGAATCGGTATCTGCCTCCAAGGAAGACATTCATCCATCATTTTGTATAGAGTATCGTAGAATGTTAGACTTTAATTCGGATGAGTTAGCGTAATAAACTTGTGACCAATTCTGATTCTCTAGGAGCCTCAATAAGCTGCCTTTGTTTCTATTAGTTTGCGATCTTACCCATCGGTATTCGATTTCGATGGAATTATTGCCGAAAATAGGGCTAGAAAGGACCATGTTGTGATCTGATGACGCCAGTGGAGGCAAAATTTCAACTTTGTAACTCTCATGCATATTCGTAAAGAACAGATCCAAAATTGTATTCTGTCTTGTTGGGCTTTGTACTATTTGTTTGAGATGATAGGCAGATTTTATGTATTTAAATCGACAATGATTAAAGTCTCCAGTGATAATGATGCCTAGACTTGAATATTTCTTCAGAAGTATGTCCAGACCATACATGAGATGCTGTTCGAGATCTGCGTCATTCTCGGAGGGTGAACATTAATAACCACTAAGGAGGAGAAATTGCGATGAGAGCGTTGATTCTGTTTTAGAAGCAACCAAAAAGATTCAATGTCTTCGTTATGAAATTGTTCCAATTTTGAGCAAGTATACGGAGAGTTATTGACATATGTTGCAACCCCTCCACCAATTCGATGTAATCTATCTTTTCTGTACATAGTGTAATTATCCAATTGAACCACTTCATCAGAATGTCCTCCATTAGCCAAGTTTCACACAGGCAAATAAGCGAGGGATTGTAGATACGAATGACAGCTTCCATTTCATCAACCTTTTGAACTATTGATCTGACGTTAGCTGTAATACACACAGGGAGTCTGGTATCAACCTTTGTAATTGGAATTTCAATTAGTTTGTCATCGCACCGAGTTGAATGGGAGTTCTGCTGATGGGATGAGTGAGACCTTGGTACATGTCTGTTTGAGGCACATTCACGATTATGCAAACAGGGAAATCCAACTGCAGGTGAGGGAAATCTAACTGTAGGTGAGGGAAATCCATTTCCATGGCGCCTTGAGATGTGAACTGGAATTGCGAAGGTCATATCATCACGTGGATGTGTAAGCAGGCATGAGGCATCGGTCGCAGCGAAGTCAGAGTGCACAGAGCCATCAGGGGAAAAATGGGAAGATAACTTTGGCGAGGAAGGAGCACAGATCTAATAATAAGAGTAGATGACGAAGTCACTGCATCTTTGCGTGTCGGACGGTGAAGCGGGAAAATGTTTATTTACATTTGGCGAGCGCTCCGATCTAAAGGCAGAAAGCAAATGATTCTGTAGTTGATGATGGAAAGTGTTGCACAGACCCACAAAGGAATCTGTGCGGAAAGAAAATTAAATGAAGCATGTAGATTTCATATATAACGCCCACATCGGTCAGTTAACATCAGATTTTACATTCGTTTAAACATGGTAACGTCTTGTTGTGTGCCTCACTGTACTAATCGTTCTTCGAAGATTTCCAGTATTTCTTTTCATCGTTTTCCTTTATCAAACAAAGCATTATCACAGAAATGGTTAAATAACATCAAAAGAAAAAATTTTAATCCGTCTAGGTCATCATTTGTTTGCGCTGCTCATTTCACAGAACAAGACTTTAAAAGTGATCTTACATATTCGAAAAAGAAAGGCTGTATCAAGCCAGTTGCTCGACGAATTCGCGTGCTTAAACGTGATGCTATTATTATCCTATTATTAGATCTGTGGGAAGGAGGCGGCGAGCTGAAGGTACAATTAATGCGAGAGGGTGATGGATATATATCGTAGATTTAGCAAGCAATGGTGATGCAGAGGGAGAGCAGAGGTCGCTATCGTGATAGAGACCATTGAGACACAGGTCACCACAGATTTAGAGAGGAACAGATGAACTATTTACACACCTGCTTGAAGCCGGTAAACACAGGACGAGAGAGACACTGGTTTGCGATAGACGGGCAAGAAACAAGTCGCGATATGATTACAGCGATGACTGCTGCAGGATAAACATACTTGAATAGCTTTCACTGTCATTTTGTCAAATGATTTATTTGTCAACAAAGTAAGCAGGCTCAATGAATTGTGTCACACCTATTAATTAGTGAATAAAGTACCCAAGATATTGAGCCTCTTTTAGATTAAGTCATTCAGATTCAAGTTTTTCCCATTCATCGCAGAATGAAAATTTTTAAAATGAGAATACATCCACACAGGTTAAAATCAGTGATCAATAATAAATTGCTATTATCATAATTAATCGCTATTAAAGTGAATTCTGTATCAAGCAAAACGTCTTTCCGTAGTGCATTTATGAGATATAGATAATCCAAACTTACCAACGTTTTCCTGTGATAATGTACATGATGATGTGCAGCAAAAACAATAGGGGAAATAGGGGATTCACATTTCTATGTTTTATTTACCCCTAAAGAGCATCAACTTGGTAGCCTGATGTCTCGACTGGAAATAATGGTCTGTCAGCTCTGGGAATACAGTATCAACGTTGATCTTGTTCAGGACAAAATGCTCCACTTTAATGTCCAAATTTCATCCTAGGGAGAGTGGAGGCATTCCATACTCCAGGAAACAATGATCTGAAAGCAACTTCAGCCACTTTAATTATAGTAAATACACCAAAACTAGGTGGTAATTGTGGAGCAAGTTGCGGACCAGTTTTAATAGATGACAAGCGTCAAAAGTCCAATAAATTTTCTCATCTTGACGAATACAAAAATGAGTCTTTACATTTTTCGGGTCAGTAGCAACTCCTAACTTTTCAGCAGCTTTAAAATTGACGGAATTTCCATCGCAAACAAGACATTTGACTAGCGCGCCGACTTCATAACATTTCTTAATAATCGTTTTGAATCATGAATGCAAGAACTTCGCCATTCAATTTACTGGTGAAAAAATATGCAACAGGGCATAAATTTCAACAGGCAACTTCAGTCGACTCAGTGCGGCGATCTTTGTCTTCTTTTTTCTTTCGTGAAGTCAAATAAGCGTTAAAGTCGCTCTCCAAGAAATGCTCACTACAAACGAATGAAACATGTCGAGCTGGCTTAAAATTCTTTCGCTTGATCCTCCGTAGCCACTGCTCAAGCAATTGAGGGTTGCTGTGAGGAAACTCGTGAAAAGAAATATTCGAATATTTCGATACTCTGTTCGTACACTGAGGAACACAACATGAAGTCACCATTGCTCCGGAATTATCATGAAAAAGTAACAGGTCAGTTTAAGAACAGCCCACTTATTACGATATGAAGTATACACCTGTGACGACTTATCATTTAATTAAATCAAAATTCTTGTTAAGCAGCCCTACAGAGTTGCTGTTGAATGATGTCGACATCAATTTATCTCAAAATGGACTTAGCACACATATATGTCATACACATGAGCATAATCATCAAATTGTCAAAAACGTGAGATGTTATCGCCTCAACGCGATAACCATCCCATCTGGTCAACACATTTCTTGCCTGTCTATCGCAAATTGTCATCAAAGTAAACACCGATCGGCGGGCTTCAACGCCGTCAGCGTGAATTGCGGAAAGCAGTTCATCTGTTCCTCTCTAAATCTGTGCAGGTCACAGGGGAAAAGGA
This sequence comes from Prostheceraeus crozeri, assembly GCA_907163375.1. Lineage (NCBI taxonomy): Eukaryota > Metazoa > Platyhelminthes > Polycladida > Euryleptidae > Prostheceraeus > Prostheceraeus crozeri. The sequence continues at coordinate 17,006 of CAJQUW010012639.1, forward strand.
GGCTCGCGACGTGGGATACCGTGGAACCAGACGACACGTTTGACAGCTCATCTGACCTTCGGAGCGAGATAGCGCAGCTCCAGTAAGACGCTTCTGGAGTAAACAAGGCGAGGTGAGGCCATCAATGTGAAGTTGCAGCGTCGCAGCAAGAAGATAATGCAAAGGAATAGAGAATATAGTCCCCTTGTAATTGAATTGCATAATCTTCATATTGTTTTTTTGAGACCGTAAATGCCCATTTGTTGCATATACATGTATAAACTGTACAGGGTGGGCCAGAAGTCCCCTGCACTTTTTAAAATGTGAATTATTCCTTAACTTATATAGTAAAAATCGGTGTAGAAATGCTTAAGTTTGATTAACATATGTATAGGAGGTCAAATACATGTGATGAGAGCATTTTAGGCATACTTTCCATCTGATAATCTCATTAATTAACCTCATTATCGTTTAGTGTAATGTGTAATCAATAAAGATCCAATCTTCTCTTCTCTTCATAGAGATCCGATCTTCTGATCTTCTGTTCCTTTCAGTTTTTAAAGAAACTGATTGTTCGATATCTCTACTTCCTAATTTGAAAATTCCGTTTCAAAGAATTTGATTATCCGATATCTCAACCTGGAAATTTGACAATGATTGGTTTGATTTCATGTCATCATTAATCGCTTAATTTCAAAGAGATTTGAATTTTTATCGCACTGCATTGTGATTATTGAATAAATATCATTTTGAAGTAAACTGGAGTTCGCTCTGTTGAATCCTATGATGACTGACTCGTCACCTTACAGTATACCTTTTCGTATTCAAGCAGCGGCATGGTTATACGAATCCGATCGTTCAAATAAAGCAATGCGGGAAGTAAAGGACACGTTACGAAGGTCTTATGACGTGGAACCCCCGAGAGGAGAACAGATTCGAAAATGGATGGATAAACTTTTTGAAACAGGAAGTATGACAATGCAAGAATTGGTCGTCCCAGCGAGCGAGGTGATTATGCTACAAATGTCGAGGCCTCGGTGGAAGCCAACCCTACGCTAAGTTCCAGAAGACGGTCTGAAGAATTGAATATTCCCAGAACAACGCTTCGAAGAATATTAAAGTCCGATTTGAATTACAGACCTTTCAATCCGTGAAGGTTCAGTATCTTTCGGATGATGATCGTGATCTCAGAGTCAAATGTTGTCGCGACATTCTAGTCAGATACCCGATTGGCCGCAGGAGGAACCTGCTCTTTTTTTCTGATGAATGTGCATTTTACGGTGACGGGCGTAATGTCAACTCGGTTTTCTGGAGCAAAGCAAATCCTTTCTTTTGGGAACAAGTTCATCAGCATCCTCCAAGTGTTATGGTATGGGCGGCAATGAGTAGTGATCACTTAATTGGACCATTTTTCATGGAAGGAGCAATAACTTCTGCACGCTATATTGAATTGTTACGAACGCATTTCATACCAGAATTGCAGAGACTTGGACTCTTGTATTCCGCTAATTTCCGACAAGACGGTGCCCCTTCCCATACCGCCCATGCTACGAGGGACTATCTCAATACCGTTTTTCCAGACGGATGGGTTGGTAAGTTCGGTCCGATTGCCTGGCCTGCACGCAGTCCCGACCTGTCTTCCTGTGACAACGCTTTATGGGGAATATTGAAGCGACAGGTTATTTCAATGAAATGTGAATGTGTTGATGATTTGAAATGTGTCATAAAGAACTTGTTTGAAAGTTTTGATAAAGAGACTCTGAAAAGAATTCATGACCGTACTTAAAATTAATAGAACTAGTCACTTTGCAT
>CAJQUW010012640.1:0-13399 GCA_907163375.1 Prostheceraeus crozeri
TTCACCGACCCAACTTTTGACGACAAACACGATGGGATGGGTCACGGAGCTCCATTCAAAAATTTAAAAAATTTTTTTTTTTTCACGAAAAAATCCTGTGTCGAGACGACCGTAGTGAAAATTTTCGAAAAAATTTTTTGGACGAATTTCAACCTGAAACCTTGATAGAAGTTTGTTTCACATGATTCTGAACAACTTTGGTCTTTTCGACCAATTTGGTCAGTTGAGTCGTTGGGGGGGGGGGGTGCGGTTTTCCTCTCCTCACGGACCCATTCCTCCCAACACAATCCTTGGCCATGTCCCTCATCACTTGCATTTCACATTTTGCACTTGCAGCCGCCTGATGACTCCGCCTTTCACCATTTGCACTTGCGTTCAGCCTGATGACTCAGCCTTTCACATTTTGCACTTGCGTCCGCCTGATGACTCAGCATTTCACAATTTGCACTTGAATTTGCATGTGCTTAATTAACAAAAAGCACTAGGTGGGACATGCCACGCTCAATCACGCGGAAGTCACGGTGAACCAAGCGTAATTACACATGACCAAGCTCCGGTGGCTATGTCGGGTCTTGCTGCATATAAGTTAGTATGTTGCTGATTCAATTTTATGTTTAAAAGCAGACAGTGCGAATCGATAGCTATACAGTTTGAGTAATTTAATTCATGCAGTTGTTACTGCTGAGCATGTTGAACTGTGTTTAACCTACCTCGTATTTTGCAAGGAATATACTGCTAGAAGAGCACATTGCAATCACAGCTGATTATAACGAATGGATGTTGTCAGTAGAACAGAAACCGACTGCGGATTTAGAGAGGATTTACACAAAGAAGCGCCGCCAGACAAACAATAATTAACTGGAAGAAGAATTGTTGAACACTGGCAGGCGGTTGGTGCCCGACAAGCGGACCAGGAAGGACCGGTGAGTGTTGCAAGCAAAGAGAATATCCAGCGTGATTTTACATGCCATTGAAAATGACAACACAACATCAACTCGAAGATCATCAAGACGATATTAATATATTTTCTTTATACATGTGCTATTTCAAACATTTGCGCTGAGACAGTTGTCATAGTTCAGTAGTTTATTGAGAAGTTCTAAGCGAAATGCTTCTATGCTTTATTATCCATAAATAATTTGGATTTTAGACAAATGCACTACATGTAGGCCAATTTAGCTTTTTGACATTCTTTAGGATGATTATCCCGACCACGAGTCCGGTGAAAAAAAAACTGTCGGTATCTGTCGGTCAATTGTTCGGTCCGACACTTGACCGACAGATTTTTTTCACCGGGCAGTCGGTTTTAGAAAATATTTCACGTGACTGTAGGACAAATTTCGTGGATTTTGGATATGAGTTAATTGCTGGACTAACAACTTTAAATATTTGATGACTTAATATTAATAAATAAATTTATTATTTAATGAAAAGTACGTGTAGACGTGCATACATCTAGTTGTGACTAGGCTAATACTTTAATTTCTACGAGACTAGTGTCATTGATGAGAGAAAAAGATGGTTATTATGAGAATGATGGTAGCTACTATTGCTCGAGACGATCGTGACTGAATTCATGCGTAGCCTATACGCACAATTGTGAGTTTCATTTTGGAATCTAGCTTACTTAGTGTTAACATCGAAAATCCATAATACGCGTTATTCTGAATGTGATTAGTAAGTGAAGAAGGTATTTCTAAAATAGTGCGACAAGACAAACAAACGAATTCGGTAGTATTTTCTGAGCTTACGAACAGTTCCACGAATTCATCCAAATCTCTTGTGGGCAAATTGATTGCCATCGATTTACATGATGTAATGTTCTGTGTTAGATCTAATTGTAATTTTTAGAAAACTGAATATATTATTTGTGTATATGAACGGACTTCGTAACAACTGGTTGTATTCTCCTTTTAAAGACGGACCAATAGATAATCGTTTCAGTATCGATACCGTGTCTCCTCGTGAGCGTTACGAGCTCAGTCTCCTAAGCTAATATTAAAGCTACAACAAACAGAATACACTGGCGCGAGTGAACATCTGAATTACCGCCAATTAATAGCTTTATCGTGAACGGTGAAAACAACGCAGCACATCGTTGGCGCAAAAGGCTTGATCGATTCAACCATTTCATGGTGCGCCAATTAACTGACATAGGCGGAAGAAAGCCTTGCAGAAACATTACGAGGATGAAGACGTTACGACATCTAGCTCGTTTACGAAAACGCAGAAAGGTAGGCGATGTCGAACGCCGGATACAAAACTCTCTGTGACTCTTTGTGTATCACTTTGAACCGAAAACGAAAACGACGCCTACGAGGTGAATAATTTCGACAGGCCAAACAAGAAGCCAAACGAATCTTTGATTTGATACGTTTTCTGTCAGGACTAAGACAAGCTAGATCTACCTGCAACTTCTCTGATCTGGAAATGAACTAAAAATGCAAATCTTTCAGGTGCCTCAGGTCAAGTCTACGACGTCAAGGCCTTCGCGATGATATGAAGTAGTAGGAATCCTAATCAAAGTTCTCAAGCCATGGAGATATCGATTCGCAATCTAAGCAAATAGAAAGGACTGAAATGTTAACTTTGTTCATAACAAGCAAGATCGCATGCGAAGAAACCTACGAGTCCAATCAACTTTAAGCAAAATGTCGCAAACGACTATTCCATGGGCGAATCCATCCTGATAAGTGCGTGCGGAGGAAATATTATCGGAGAAATCTGTGTCCCGCAAACAATAAGGAGTGCCGCTATAGTCACAAAAGGTTGGGACATTTCGACTGAGTGTGTTTATTCGTATAAATCTACTCCACGATTTCAAGCTAATGTGAGAAAATTCAGTAGTGATTCCTGAAAATCTAGGCGAAAAGGTGATTCATTCTGATAATGATACTGTTTGATCGGTGTGGATAATCCAGATAGGAAAGAACTATAATCGTAAAAGCTTTGCTTCTTGGCAAATCTGTGCCATTTTATGTTGATACATGTGCTTCCGTGAATCATTTCTTGATACCTTGTACGTATGTTTAATGTTCTGTAACCCCTGCTACTTGCTTATCATTATACAGGATATGGGTGTAGTACGCCTCTAACATTAATTGGAACATTGTTTCTCAAACGGATTTGTTAAATGGTAATTCGTTTGATGTTTGGATTACATGTTGTACAGGTCTCTTCAGATTGCCAAATTGAAAATTATTCAGAGTAAGTGACCGCATCTGTGAGGTGAGATTGTAAAATTTACATTTTTTAACGATGTTTCGGGAAAGTTTCTGAATCAAAAATTTCATGTGATTAAGTTGTGTAAAGAATTTGACTGTCTGTTTTCAATGCATAGGAAATTGAGTAACGTAAGTTAAACTAACACATCGATCAATCTGTACGACACACACACAGCGACACAGGCCATACATTTCCCTTGCGAAAAAAGGTTGAGGATGAATTGTCAGACTCGAAAAGCTAGAACATTATAGAAAAGGTAGACGGCCTACTTCCCTGGGTATCGCCGATGCGTGTGTACCAAAACCTAGTTCACTCTAATGGAAATTCCGCATATCGTAGTCGACATGCGAGCCCCAAATCTAGGCCATTAAAAACGGACGAGGCATCCGATGCCAAACAATCGACGACATTCTGATTAGTCTATAACCGCCACAACTGTTTTAGCAAGTTTGGACTTTAAATTTCTGGATATCACCAGATCGGAACTCAGCGAAGAATCCCGAAATATATACTACGTTTTTTTTCAACCCACGATCGGACTATACGCCGAGTATAAACGTCTCAGCTTTCGGTGATTACATAGTGGGCGCAGTCAGAGATTATTATCCAAAAACCAAATAGCTGAAATTATTCACGTGATATTCCAAACTGCCTTAATTACCGAGCGACGACATTCCTGATTTATGGAAAGTCGCAAGCAGGCACGATGAGACTCTCAGAAACGTCTTTCAAAACGTTGGAAAGAAAAAAATTTGACGCTCAATCGTGGTAAATGCGAAAATTTAACAACGGATACTATTACCGTATTTATGGGATTCCAATTCGGAAAAAATGGTGGTTAAGTTTTCCAATACAAGAAAAAGTTTACTGCAGTTCAAAAAAATTGCCCTTCCCCAAACAATGGTAAAAGAGATCCGAAGTTTTCTAGGTAATGACTAACTTTACGTCTCTAGATTTATAACGCAAACTATGCTACCTTAACCAAGATCCACTCTCGCGACCTTACTTCGGAAAGGTAGTAATCAGTGGCAGTGGACTGATAGCTCATCAAGATTGCGTTTCGAAACTCTAAAAACCGCACTAACCGACAATAACGTTTTATGAAATATTTCAATTCCTGATCTACATACTGAAGTTGGTTGTTGAATGCCAGTCCTTTTGGATTTGGTGGCAACCCTGACCCAACGAAACGAGAAAAATGAAGTTCAGCAAATCGCATATGCAAGTCGGGCCCTCAGCGACACTGAGTCAAGATACTCCCAAACAGAACGCGAGGCACTAAAGCGTTGTTTATGCATGCGAAACGATTTCACTTATATCTGACTGGGAAACACTTCACGGTAATCTCGGACCATAGACCTCTAGAAGGCATCTACAATAACCCTACGTCGAGAACTAACGCACGCATTGAAAGATGGAACATCCGATTACAAGGATATGACTTCACATTGAAATATAAGCATGGCGAAGAAAACCCAGCAGATTACCTCAGTCGACATCCGATAGACGCACACAACTCTTGAACCCCACATGAAGCCAAAATTGCAGATGAATATGTACAGTTCTTAATAAATCATACCGTTCCTAAATCTATGTCAATTGAAGATATAAGCAGAGAGACGAAGAATGATCAAACTCTTCAATTTCTGATCAACGCTCTTAAAACAAAATCATGGCATCCAAACGAAATGATCGATTCAGCGAAATTCCAAATCTTCAAAAACATCCGATCAGAGATTTCATTCGACGAAGACAATCAAGTTTTGCTCAAAGGCACGAAATTGGTAATTCCACGTAAATTGCAAGGACAAACCATAAACATAGCACATGAAGGTCATCAAGGGTTAGTTAAGACCAAGAAACTTATACGTGAAAAATATGTTCCCTCACATTGATCGAGGAAGTAGAAAAGACAATAAACTCATGCCTAGCTTGTCTATCTACAGTTCCTCAACACGGCCTCGGAACCACTCATAATGTCTAGAATTCCCGACAGACCATGGCATGAAGTCAGCATAGATTTTTCAGGACCTTTCCCATGTGGCAAATATCTTATCGTGGTCATTGATTCGTACTCAAGATTCATCGAAGTAGAAGCCTGCAATTCTACTAGTTCAAACACAGTTATACCAATTCTTGATACAATTTTCGCGAGATATGGAATCCCTTGCACAGTCAAGACAGATAATGGTCCCCCTTTTAACTCGAGAGAATTCCGACTGTTCGCAGACAATCTTGGTTTCAAGCACAGGAAAATAACACCGCTGTGGCCACAGGCCAATGCATTGCAGAAAGATTTATGGCTCCACTGAAAAAGGTAATGCAAACATCGCAAATCGAAGGAAAGTCATGGAGACAAGAACTCAACAAATTTTTACGAAACTATCGAGCAACGCCACATTGCACAACTGGAATCAGCCCTGCAGAAGCAATATTTAACGGTCCCATGAGAACGAAACTTCCAGAAATCAATTCATCCTTGCAAGAAACGCGCGTCTCAAATGACCTGAGAATAAGATCCAACGACTCGAGACAAAAGGAAAAGATGAAGCAGTACGCCGATGGAAGAAGAAACGCGAAACCATCTGACATATGTGTAGGCAACACAGTCTTGGTACACCAACCGAAAGAGAACAAAACAACGCCATATTATAAACCCGAAATATTAACGGTCACTTGCAAGAAAAGGGTCCATGATAACAGCAGAAAGCGCTAATGGCCACAAAATAACGAGAAATGTATCCCACTTTAAAAAGGTGAGGTGGCCAGTCACAACATCAAGCAACACAGCTTCGAGCAACGTCCGATGATAACAACGATGACGACAGCATAAATCCAAAAGATAGTATCATACCTGACTACAACACAGATGAAGAATGCTCAACATCAGGCCAAAACGATATGATGATAAGAAGGTCGAACCGCGCCCGAAAAGAGCCAGACTTCTTTGTAAGACCGAACTACACTAGCACATAAAACATTCACACAACAGCAAAAACACTGAAAACTACTGATGTACCATGCTTAAGCGAAAACTTTTAGTTGTGCTATCTTCTTTTAAACTCCCTCGCTCCGTGAAAATGACTTTTGACTCTAAGGTGGGGAGGGATGTAATGTTCTGTGTTCTATGCATCTAATTGTAATTATTTAGAACTGAATATTATTTGTTTATATGAACTGACTTCGTAACAACTGGTTGTCATCTCCTTTTAAATACGGACAATAGATAAATCGTTTCCAGTATCGATACACGTGTTCTCCCTCGTGAGCGGACGAGCTCCGTCTCCTACAGCTATTATTAAAGCTAACAACACACATATTACACTTGTCTTTGGTAAAAAAAATCAGATAGCTGCGCAATTTACAAGAAAAATCTCAACTTGGCTAAGTTTAAGAAAAATGGATTATTTAGATTTTACTGTACATGTTTCGTTCAAGCGCCTTATAGCCTGTATGGAAGAAATCACCTTTCCATTCAAGAAAAGCATGATCCCATCCAAGCATGGATGAAGCTCTTTAGCTATTCTGCATCGCATATCCAAGCTTCTTTCTGTCTCAAAAATGATGCGAACTTTTTCTTAGACCTGGATTCGTCTGGCTAATTCATAAACTTGTCTTCCTACTTTTCGCCACGTATGGGAGTTTCAAGAACGGACGTGGAACATTTTCATCATCCAAAGCTTTCCGCGGAAAGCCAGAGGCAATTTTATACTTATCAGCAATTCCCGGAATGGCCACAAAATCGCTTAAGCGCCTTAACTTGATAATTTTAAGATTGGTTTTCAGAAATGCGTAGAAACTAAAAGTCACAAAAAATTAGAATCGTAGCTTTTGCAGCTTCAGACATAACATTTCTAGCTAAGAAAATCCACATCGAACTCTTTTGGGGTGGATTCCAACCCACATCCATCGTAATGTCAGCATAATTCACAAAACAATAATTGATTTAAGTGAATACTGTTATATTTCAAGCAAATAAAAAACCAGACAGATTGCATCAATTCAAGAAAGCTGAGATGAGGTAGGTTTAATTGCTGCCAATTTTCGTTGATACTGATATTTTCATTCAATTGAAGATTTACAGAATCTCCTTAAAGTTGAAAGCTCATTGTATTTCTTCTTTGTTACTATCTTCCTTTCTCGCACAATCGTACGTAGTACTCGCAAGCATTTCTTCTTTTGGCAATATAAATGAGCTCTGATATCTTGTTCGGGATTACCCGAGGGTCTCCACGTCACTCCTTCAGTCGAAACTGGCTGCAATGACAAAAATGATCGTTTCAATATGAACTTAGCTTTAGTTTTTCCAAAATACATTCATTAATAATAATTCTATCTTAAATTAGACTTCAATTTACTTTCTGGCAAACTTTGACAAGTAACTGATAATGATCGGTAGGTGCCATTTAGTCACCATTTAGGTGCATACAGGCCTAACCATTTTAATGGAAAAATATTTACATCCAGAGCAGTCGTGCTGCGATCTTCATTGCATGTTGAAAGAAAGCGATTTCACCATTTTACTCATGGTATAAAAGGTATGCATGCGAATGCCCAAATGCAGGTGTAGGAATTAAAAAGAATACCTGTACTTGTTTTCAAATTATCTATAAACAGATACCTCGCCATGGATGTTGTTTATTCGGATATTCGTTAATGCTATCGTCACATTATGCACGGACATTTTAGGTACCATAGCTGTTACAATTTGTACATTCTATGTTATCGTTGTATCACGTCTATATTAGTACGGTTGAGCTTAGAAAATATTCCATGAGACAAAACAATATATTGTTCAACAATATTTCGCGCCACATAGGGATCAATTAATATTACTGCACATAATGACTAGATTACCGACATATAGGTACAAATTACAGTAATCTGATGCTTAATTATGCATGAGTTCCCTCTGGCAAAAATAGGAATTTCACTGGGTAAGAATTCGTGAATTCTCGTACATAAAATTCGTGCATCCATCTGAAATTTCGTGCATGCTTCCTAAAATTCGTGCAATGCACGAATTCGTGCATGAATCCAACCACTGATGCTAATCGATTACATAGATTGGTTTAATTCAAATTATCGCCAGTTAATTGTTGCAATCAATTCTTTGCAATTCATTAAGTTTTAATTCTTAGTATCGAATATGAAATTGATCAATCATATGAAGCTTGATGTATTATAATTGTGATAGACGATTTTTATCTATTTTCCTCAAGAACATATGGAAGGACAATGACACATTAAAAATCCATCTATTGGTTACAATCAACAAAACAAATGAGCAGTCTAAACAGGCATCTCAATTGATAAAATTTCTTATACATGCAATTACGAACTCGATGTGAAACAATGATATAATCTTTATAGCAAGATCGCTAATTACTCAACATTGAAAAATACGCACGGTTGAAACAAAAGACGATATGAACTATTCACGATAAAAAGTTGGAAGGGTGCTTTATGTTTCATTGTACTGTATGCTCATCAGTACTTCTCTACTTCTTCCCATTCGGGGTTCATTTTGCGAACAACGCTTTGGACCTCGTTAGAACTACTTCTCCCTGCGATTGACTTTGATACTAGTGAGATTTGTCCCTTTCGCTCGGCCTCGTCGTACGTGAGTTCACCATCACTTTTAAAGACATATATATCAGTTTCCATTTATCTTCTTTTTATTCTGTTACAATCTTTGATGGTTTACTCAATTATCTTCCGTTTTTCGGATTTGGATTTCTCGCAATTCTAAGGATCTCATACACTGCTGCCGCGATAACCTGCAAGATTGGATAAGTTTTTTTGCAATTACAAAATGCGTCAATCCCACCAATACTTATCATGTGATCTTTTACAATTTTTCTTGCCACCAAATGTTGAGAAATGTTCATCGAGAAATGTTCGTCGATGAAACCTCTTTACTGATTGAAAATCCACCCTCTATTCCGACCTGATCATGGGATAGTGTAAGTATGTTCTTTTAGAACGCGCCATAGTCTTCTGAATTAACACTGCTCATGAAGTTATGATAAAGTCCGATCACACTTCAAAATCCTTGACAGTCGGCAATAACGAAATTCCTCTACCATCTTCCGAATTTGCTAGTGAAGATCATCACACTCTGAAGCATTCACACTTCCAACGTCATTCAGATGGCCTGTGGCGAAGATTCTCAAATTTTCTTGAAATTTACGTATTTTCATCATGAAATGCAAATATTTCGGAAAAATTCCATCGGAAGGTCACTTGCGTGGCCTTGACTTATTCGAATTTTTCCATTTTTTGAGAATTTATGAAAAATCATACTATACATCTTTGACGGTCTACATCACAGATCTCGCAGTGAAGTTGAGGAAAATTCTTCTTGAACTGCTTAATAGATACCCAACCATGGGATGTTCCAAGCGGAATTCATAAATTTTTCGCTGCGAGAAAATTTCTGTGGACTCTCAGAAAAGTAAAAATTGAAAATAATAATAATTGGTCTCATAAGCATAAAAATTGTGACTTATGCAAAAGTCTTGGATGATAACTATGCGTGTGATGATCGTCACGTAGTGTATCAATTTACTTGTCGGCTCTGCCAAACTAGTCGTCCCTTTCATCCCCGTCTAAAAGAACATACAAGTAGGTTAAAAGCTGGTAATAATAACAGTGCCCTTTCTGACTATGCGAAAAATTTTTATTAGCGTAACATGACTATTAAAGAGTTCAATCTCATGATTCTTAGCAAGCACAATTCACCTATTGAAAGCCGCATTACTGAAGCTAGGCACATTAGAATCCCTGTCTGAACAGGATGCAAGAACTGGTTGGTCGACGGATGCTCACTACTAAGCGCAGATCGATCAATATATTAGATCCACTTCACATTTGTACTTCCATCACATTCTGATTTAACTGGCACTGAGGCTGTGACAGAGTCACGAAACGTCTGCCCTCGTAAATAGTTTTACCTTCCACTTTTACTTATTTTGAATTACAAGTGGATAAAAAACAGGGGAGAGACTTTCACATCAAACTGCTATGAAAATGGCAACATTTGAAATTCCCTAACTTCAAAGTTTTAGCAAAAGAATAATGACAAATTAGTGAGCTAGACACACTGGACGCGTTAGCGTCCGAGGATTTTTGCATCTGTGTCCGATAGAGGTGGATATTATTGAAACACAACTAAAAAAGGTACTGACGAACTGCCAATCACAACGATAACAACAGAGCATAAACGAACTGTTTTTGGACACAAAGACCACGTGTGCGACCAAGAATGAATAAAGCTTCCAGAATGCGCAACTTAAAACTTTCACTGGAAGATATCTGTTGTCCCCACGGACCGCTGACATGTACAATCCCCATTACTATTTTGGAACTTTGCACATTACACACCGATAGTCAAAAGCACTATTTATAATTTCTATATATTTCTTCTATTCCTTATTCCTTTAAAGCCTTTTTTAAGATTATATATTTTTAAGAAATCGTATTTGCAATGTATAACATAGAATTAATTATGATGGGTAACAACAGGCAATATGGACCTAAATGTCGGTCCGTAATAGACAATAGTACCTCGGGCGCGTTGCCAGCTATTTACACAACTAGTGCAAAGTATCCATCTTTATCTGCATTCTTCGAGATCAACATGTCTACCCACGAGCTCGAAAGGCGAGGATTATTGTGGCATAGATTATGATCCTACAAGTCAGCGTTGCCACTGGGCGTCGAGACCCCATCCACGCAGGCGGTGTATTGGTACAGGAAGGTCTAATAATGAAGGTCTAAACTCAAGCCCATGATATACTATGAAATTGTATCCTTGAGCACTTACTGTTGGGAACATATTCGTTGTTCCTGTAAACTACCTACTAAGTAGTGGGATTGGTAATTTGTTTCATGGAAAATGCTTGAAAGGAAAGTTTCGGTTGCTAGAAACTTGTTTCTAGCCTGTTCTATGTTTTGTGAATATCCTCAACATGCGCTCTTGTATCACTCAAGGTGTCCACTGAAATTTTTTTAAAAATATAGGAATATAGGACAGGATTTTCAAAAAATATAGGACCAAATATAGGATATTATGCATTGACCAAAAGCATGTGATATAGGATATGTGAGTTAAATTGCAAGCCTATACCGACCTATACTGCATAAGTAATTCACCGTAAAAGCTTACATCATAAAAATGTAAGGATTTTCCACGACGATTCAACAAATTTTTGGAAAATTTTGTGGCACTAAGTCTCAGATTTTGCTGATTTTAGGATATGTGTTTGCTATGCCATAGAAAAGACCAAATCTGAAATATTAGATTCCAATTTTGAATATAGCGGGATCTAGAGCTATTTTTAGAAATTTAATTTTTTTCCAAATTTCACCTTCACAAAATTTAAAATAGTAACATATATTGTATTTCATGCATTGCCTTTTTTATGTCTTCTTTTTTGATGGTCTCAACCTTCCCCTTACAGCCATCCCGTTCCGCCTCATTTTTTTATTTCCTCATTGTTGATATGTTTGTGGAGTCAATGATTCGATACAATTTTTCGAAACACACCTTTAAAAACCATTTACAAAATCTTGGTAGGCATAAAATCATAGAAATGAAGTCACTTTTGAAAAGTTAACTTTGTAAAACGCTAAAAAGAATATTCAATACTTGAAAAGGCCAATTGCTTATCATGAGTATACAGTTAACAGAGACAATCAATAGAAGAAGTCTTTCAAAAATGGATAACTACCGATAGATAGTCCTAGTATTATCGCAGATTTCATTGTATCAATCATATTTTGTTGCTAGTCTCTATCTTCTTCACCGATTTCAGCAAACATAAATTTCTATCTGAAAGTTTGCGTTTTCGGTCGATCAGTTTTCTGTGTTTCTGGCGTAATTTTTCTAGTGCTTCAGTGCACTATTTTCTCATTTTTTCATCCTGTCTCAATCATCAATTGAGCCGTGGCGGCATGTTGCAAATCGCGTTTCTCTATCGCAAGTCTTAATTTGTTGTTTCCATCATTTAAAAGTTCCTGTGCTGCCAAAAGTACGTTGTTCGTCTTTTTCTCTTTACCAGGGCTGCCACTCTTATCAAAAATAAAAACCGAAAGTCAAATCGGAATGGCCCCCTAGATTACGTAGTCGTGGCCCTCCTGAAAGTAAACTTACGATCATTCGATATCACACAACCCGGTAAGTTTTGAAAGCGTTCAAACAGAAATTGGGTCTGTTCTAATGAAGATGTTTCTTAATCCTCACAGTTAGCAAGTAAATGTATTAAATTATTACTGATGCTCATTCAATCATCAGTTTCATCAAGGTGCACTAGAATACATGACTCGAGCAGCTATTTTCAGGAGAACCGTTTAAATTGAAGGTTAGACAGTGTACTACAAAGACCCCTCTACCCTCCCCCTAATGCAAAATCAGCATTAAGTTATTGAACGATTGACGATTTCAGCACGATATAAAGACATGTAGGCCTATGGATGATTTTATTTAACTGTTTCAAGAAAACACTGTTTTCACTTCGATCAAAAATTTTACATTCAAATTTATAATGCGCTATTCTCGTTCAGCTTTACCATTTTCTATTATTCGTGCCATGACGTCACACGGTTGTCATCCCGTCTTTGTTGTGAAGAATTTCCATGATACCACTAGGAAATTGCTCTCAGCTGCTCTACGTTTGGAAGACCGTTTCAACAGAGCGGTCTGGTCACAACAAATATATTCATACAAACTCTATGGTCAGCGCGGCCGTAGGCAGGCAGTTTCCTGAAGACATTTCTTTGTGGGAGCCAATTTGCTTTCGAGAGATCGAGAATTTGTGGCAAAATCTTCCTTTCTATGCTGTAGAAAATATACCGAATGTCATGAAGAAAGGAGTGTCTTCATGCAGGATGGAATGCCAGCGCACTACTACAGACCCATCGTAAATTATTGAAACAGCAATTCTCCTAAATTAAGGGATGAGAACGCGGTGTCAGAAAATCATCCGAAGATATCTTCTAGGACCCAAACGTTTACGTATTCCTGGCGAGCCATTTTCAGTTTTGATATGATTACAAGTAATCCAAGATTCAATTTTAAATAGTTATGAAAAAAAAAATCTTTATTGCGCCTAACACACTATATACCATATGCTAGCGACTAAAAATACATTGCAGTATTAATGCAGTTAAA
>CAJQUW010012641.1:0-30621 GCA_907163375.1 Prostheceraeus crozeri
AATGACATATTTTATGCCAGGTGAATTACAGAGGTGGATGCGCTCCGCTCTCCGATTTTGGTAAACTGCAAACCGTAGACAAAGTCATGAACAAGTCGAACTTGTTAGACAATATCTCATTATCCACAAAATCGTGCTAAACAATTGATGCAATACGTGCACTCAGGGTGAGAACTTTTGATCCCGTCGAAGATAAGATAGCTCAGTCTTATTTAGGAAGCGCATAGTTTGTGCATTTTCAATTCTCAGGACGTTTGGGTACCTAATGAGTTTAGACAGTTCCTTTCACGTAATCAAAGTGACCCCATTGGGGAAATAACAGATATCTGTAATTAATCGTGATAAAAATGTGCATTTGAATGCCAACATAGGATATGCTATGATTAAGCGTGCAAAATTCATGCCGATGAAAAATTAAAGCGATTATGTCGCTATGAAATATCGAGTAATAAATGCCACAATTTGTCCCGAAGATCTAGTGAGCTGAGAGGATGTCTATCTGAAAATTATCGCTATATAAAAAAAAGCCTTGAGGCTCTGTTATCAGATTATCATATCAATATCTACTACTTTTAATAAAATCTAGTAGTATTATATCATTTTAAGAATAAATTAGATAACAGAATAGAAAATATGCCTTCTTGCTACTGCTGCAGCCATTATTTTTAATTGTAGGAGGAACTCTGTAATCAAGTATTTTAGGAGTTAGTAATGATAATTTCATTCAGAAGGTCGGACAAAAAGCTGCGTCCTGAAAAAAAATCTGCCATTATTCTGTGCACCAAATAACTTGATGGCCTATTCCTCTATAAAATCAAAATAGATTTAAAAGTACCTTAAGTTTCTTAAACAACCCAAATATTCAATCTAACACACAAAATACAGTTTTTGGTCCTAGAAGCCCATACATTTTAATCAACCATAGAAATTGTTATGCGAGTGCAGTATCAACATTCCTTATATATTGTTATTAATATCGCAACAAGAACTTAGTTAACTGTAAAGCACAATAGAGTAGTAGCTATTTTAGGTGGAGTGGTAACTCCGCATTTATTACAATCTACTATGTGTTAACACTCTCGATTTTATTAAATGAACTCATCGGAGTTAAAACGAGGCATTGTCCCAAATGTTAGATATGCAAATTTCTGCAGTTAGTTTTTCTGAAATCACTAAGAATTGAGTGATGAGATAGCAATGAAGAAGGAATGATGGACATTTAAAGATTATCGTGTCTGACAGCTTGATGTTTTAATTTCTGTTAACTCAGCAATCGGATGGGTTGCTATTGGTTTCATACTCACCTCAAAGCAGTATTTTCTTAACTGCGTGATCATATTCACAGGCAGATGGTCACTGCAGAAGCAAAAAAGCACATCAATAAAGACAGGATTTCATGAACATTGACAATATGTAAATGCGTCGAATCACTATTCTGATTCAAGAATTAATGAGAATGAATTTAGTGTATATAAACTTTAGCGGTGAAAACTTGAATTAAAAACTTGAAATTTCAGCCATGGAAAGCACGATATCGCGACTTTTTTCGATGAAGGCCTCTATTATAATAAGTAAGAATGAAATTCTCTTGATAATTGCTTTGATTTCAGCTTAGTTAGGATGTTTATTAGCAAAATTAATCACTTTGATATCCAACTTGTTTCATACTACTTATATAGGAGAGTCATCTCGGTAGTATTTAAATTGGCAAAATTTTGATTATTTTAAAAGTGCTCAAATGTTTTTTGGACCACGGGAACGCAATCTCCGTAAAAAACTGAATCTTTTCATATAAAACTTTCTACTGTATACAGATACGTTTTTGAGTCGACACTCTACCTATATATCCCTACTGTATGATACAGACGTACCAGCTGAAATTATATTACAAGGATGCAAGTAGCTTTCTGTACCCTTAGACAGAACAGTAGGTCAACATCTGCAGAGGATTACGATCAATTCATGATGGAGAGCAAGTCACAATCAGAACAGTTCACAGGAACAAGTTTTGAAAATTTTGCACGCATGACTATTCTTTCCTCGTTTCAAAATATTTCAGTTAACATGTAGAAGCTGATCTATTATATAAATACAACATATAGATAATGTAATGAATAAATACATAATGGTATTGTAGCATAATTGCCCAAGCGTCTTCATATTAAAGACACAAATGCTCTTTCAACCGGACATGTTACTTTATTTCATCTTCAGCGGAGGTTTCATCAAATCAACAATAAGGAAAAATGGTTTATATACAAATTAAAAGATAGAAGCAAGCGTTTTATAATTACAGCTCAAGATAAAATCAGTTCGACGGCAAAGATCATAGGTTCAAGTATAGAGGCACTGATCTGTTCCGTTCATTAGACAGAATGTTATTGTTTTTTTTAATTAAAATAGATTCTAAAATCAACGGATACTTTGACTGACCAATGACAGTGAAATTTTCTGGCTTCGGTGTAACATGCATAGAGATTTCAATAGGACATGGATAGCCTTTAAAATGCTCACTAACACGGATGGCTAAATGGCGTTTGGTAGCGCCAATGTATCGCATTTCGCAACGATCACATGAATATTAATATGAAACATTAGATATTAGGCCATTCGCAATAGGATTGTTTGGAAAGAAATTTTGGATTTTAGATATTTTATAAACAGGGCAAATACGAACATTCGAGTGCAGCTCACTGCTGAGCTCGTGGAGGCTTGCAGACACCCTCGCAGAAATCAACTCGTAACTAGACAACAACACGGGCGCTACCCCCCGCGTCACGAGCTGCTCCCAAAGTCCTCCCTCCAAGAACGCTCCACAGACATCCCCCCTGACACACCAGAAGGGACTACAGAACTGCTTCAAGTCTCTCAAGCTCGTAGCGGCATGTCCGCAACAGAGTCCGATCAGCGAGACGCAAACTCTCCGAAGCTCAATAAAGCACTTTGCTCCCCACAACTTAGGGAGCTAGGCCGTGCTCCACTCCCACACAGCTTCACAAAAACAAAGCACTGCTGGAACACGTCCCAGACGACCCTCCCACTCGGGTTTCCGCATGGATTAAACACCCTCTCTCCGCTCACGTTTAGGCTCTACAACTCGACATCATTCCGCGCACTTCTCTCTGAGAATAACACTAACAACCAGCTCTGCAGGCCTACTTCCACTGACCCGCAGATGCTCTCGCCAGTCTCTGTAACAATCTCTACCTGTCGATAATACGGACGGAGACTTCAGCATAAACTCTGTGGACTGCTGCCCTATCACAAGATGTCACGGTAACTCCTGCACAACACACATAAGAGGCTACCCCTCCCTAGACAGCTTCAACACTATTCTCTGCTGAACTCAAACAGACTCCGAGTACTGCTCGGTACTCCCTCGAGACTCTATAACGCGATACCTCGCTACCCATGCCTAGACACCACATTCAGGACAGAGGCAGCACGAGAACAGCTCAACAAGCTCTACGCGGACTCATTCCCATCCCAGCAAACGCCTCACCTACGCTCTAGAAAAGAGGCTCATTGCAGCTCAAGAAGGAGGGTCAACTCAGCTGCACGAAGTATGCTAGCCTCTCAGTCTTTCACTAGCCTCCGCTCATACTCTCGGGACCACACTCATATGCTATGGAAACTCCAGGCTCCTCGGTCGGCCCAGAAGGACTCGGTCGAATGACCTGACAATGACAGAACTCCGAGCTTCTTGCACTCCCGAAGCATGCATCACTGCTCAGACTCACTCTCGATGCACGCTCTCTCATGTATCTCAGGCGAAACCAGACTCACTCACCTAGAACTGAGGCTCCAAAGAAAGATTCCACTTAAGTGACTTTGCTCGGGAAGCTCTCGGGGCCTCAAAAAAGTAGACAAAGGCTCACGACAACTTCTCCTCGAGCCCAGGATTCCCAGCCTCCGCGACGGGAACCGTATGGCTCAGAGAACATGGCGACAAAACCTCTTCATACAGGTATAAGCTCAACCCATGCTCAAACTCCAAAGCTCGCTCGCTTGCATCCACCACTCGCACAGAATGCGACTCCGCTCAACTCTCCTCCAAAGAGAAAATGCTCGTCCCCTCTGCGGTGTAAACGGAATAGACTTGCTCTGGCAGCTCCCCTTAAACTCAAAGCAAAGTCACGCTCCGACCCTAATGCATACAGAACCAGGAGTCAAGCTCCAGAGACTAACTCACAGGAACGATGAGCTATAGACTACTCCATACTACACACTTCGCCGGCCAATCCCAGCCAATAGCTTCCTCTGCCCTAGACTCCACCATCTACTGCTCCATCTTCTCGACGTTCCTCTACCAGTCGATTCAAAAGGAGCGCTTCTATGTCGACATGATAGCATAAGCTCGTTCTACTCAAGGGACTCTCTCTGCAATACTCTCCGAATATTGCGCTGCACTAGCACCCCACATGGTTTAGCTCAAGCTTCAAACTCTCCTGCTCTCCACCTCCCCAAAGGCAGCGACTAGCTCACACCAGCTCTACTCAGATAAACTGCTCGATTCTAAGTGCTCCCCAGATAATACTCGACATCAAAGCTGACTCATCGACAATGCATCTGCTCCCCACCAGACTCACGCACGTACAGACTCTTCTCGACTCCATAATCTCTCTAGAACTCAAAACTACACTTAAATCACTCACCTAATCTCTACTCAACTCCATCTCCTCTACTCCAGCACTCAGGCTAGAACCGAGCATGTGAAAGCCAGCGTTCCTCTATACTTGCAGCGTACGCTCTAATCAGCTCGACCTCGAGGCTGCCTCCTCAGCTAGCTCATAAAAGATGCTACTCCCGAATTCCGTAGTGCTCTGAAAAGCTTCTCTGAAGCTTCCCATAGCTCTTTGAATCTGCACAGCCTAGGCACCAATGCTCTCTTACTCGCGGGCTCGGCCTCTAGAACAGCTCCACATGAATTCTAACTAGCTCAGCACCACTCAGCTAAACTCTCAAGCTCGGCCACTCCGATAATTACAGTACTCCCTGCGACACGCACAGATAAGGACTCGCGACCAGACTCGAAGGGACTTCTCACCTATCCTCCGAACCATCCATCGTCCTCCCACCGCTCTCAATCAGCTCACTCGAGGGACACAGCTCGCTCAACATCAACAAGTTCCATAGTGCTCTCCAATGGCCATCTTCTCTCTCCTCCCACTCCATCCCTGGCGACTCGTCTCCACATCTCCCAAAGTATCGTGCAACTACGTATCCAACAGTAGCTGAGAAACAAAACTCCTCTCACCCACGACTCGCAAGTGCAGAGCTCCTCCCTACTAGACAATGAGAGGCTCTCTCCAGCACGCCGCTCCAACTCAGCACCCACTCGTGCTCGTAACTCAAGCTCACTAGATCTCGCTCCAGCGACTCCAGATACGCCAGCACGCCTAGTCGGAGACTCACCTCTCAGCTTCGAAAAAGAGAGTCGACCTCAACGAAGGTAAACTCGAGCCAAGTGTACGCCGCTCAAGGTCTTCTCTCCCACTTACAAGGGGCTTCAGCTTAACAAAGACATACTAACTCCCGGACTAAGGGCTCTGCTGACTGTTGCATCTCGCTCCAACCCTCAGGAAGACCGACTCGTCTCGCTCGTCGAACCAGCAGCAAAGCTCCCTAGGCCATGCATCAGGAACCTCAGAGCTCGCATACGAAAATCAAAACAGAGCTCGAACGCCAAGGGGTCGCTTAGACTCAAGACGTTCCTATATCAAGCTGACTGCTCCCTCGTAGCACTGTCCACTCAGTACTCGGGACTGTTCATTTCACACATACCCACGCTGTACCATAGGATAATTAGTGCCAATAAAGGGAGCAACCACGTAACAGAAAATTTCGTATTAGCGTTTTCCATCTTCAGTAGTTGACTTGAGATGCTCTGTGAATTCAAGTTTTTCTTTTCTAATAAAGTGGACGGAATCATATAATATAATGTTCCAGCATACCACAAGAAGCGAAGAATACTACAGGTTCATAGAAATGTTCACAAACAGGGGCGCATATATGCTAATGCTACGTCGCCGAATTGGCAAGCATTGAATGCCACAGCAGCCACACCAGAGCATGTCCGACATGTTGGATTCATTATTTCTCCTAAACATTGACAATTGAATTTATATCAACATTATTGTATCATTCAAACAGCCTGACATCATACCATCCTGATACACTTTTTCAGCATGTACTGCATGTTCAAACAGTAGTATGTTCCACAGCGAAAAATGGGATATGATTGCAATTTTTCTTTGGATTTCACACTAAAGGAAACTTATCAAAAGCCTATGAAATGAGGGAGTGATGCCATTTTGATTCATTTCGCAGACTGAATTAGTGTGAACCAGCTGACATAAAAACTGTTGAGAAATTACACCGGCAAAGTTAAAACTGTGAGCGTCCCACTAATTCCTGCAAGTATACCAGCTAACTAGGAAAATGATCCAAAGTTTCAAGAATCTTGTTCTTTATTATTATTATAAGAAAGATTTTCTTTATTTATCTTTTAAGATATTAAAATATTATATTATCTTAAAAAGATATTATCTTAATTTATTTTTTCTTTATTTATCTTTATTTATTAATTTTCGTTATTTATACTTGGTTATCTTGATCTTCCTTTAAACGAATAGCAATGAAGTCGAAGCTAAAGAGCGCACGCCCTAGCAATAGCCAATGATAGAGCTAGCGATGTAAGTTTTCTTGTTAAAATGCAAAATGACAAAATACAACCGACGATTGGCTTAAATTCGAAACATTTGACAATTGGAGTTGCGAATCATGCTTTGGAACTTCATGCTTATCAAAATTGTGTAGATTAGATATTTTGACCAAATATCTCTGAATTGTAAAATTAATACATGATTTTTTATTACTGTCCATGTCACCCGACTCGCTGTTGTTTAATAGAATTTTCTTTTTAGCGCGACAAAACTATCTGGTAAGGGAATATAACGCTATCACACATAGTGGAATGGAAACTACATACATTAAGGTGCATTTTCATCTGAATGTTGCAATGCACGTTGATCGACGCTTCTCACGGAATTCGAATAGTAAACAAAACTTGTCCCTATCACTTCACTTACCCTACTGGTTATCCTGTACCGAAGCAATTAAAATGTCATATCACATTCAACGCAACAGCCTGAGCTCAGCAGAAATGAATTTTTATAAATTGCAGGGACATACAGACGCCGGATTACTATCAGAATTATTTTGAGACATCGGATGAACAATTCTAGAACCAACTTATGTGTTGAACACTTGTTCCGGTATGAGGTGGTTTTAACAGAGGACCACCTCCATACCCCTGGATGTGATAAAATCCAAATACAAAATAGGGGACCTACATGTATTTTTGACAGTCAGAAAAATAAAATTATATTTCAAGTGAATGGCCCTTCGTACATCAATTTTCAACCCTTGACACAATTTACAGAGTGTCGTTTATTTACTACACGAACGAAGGAAAGCGCATTTGAACATCCAATATCGTAGAAAAGGTAGACAAAGTAAAAAATGAAAAGTTGAGATAACAATTAATAGTCCGGAAGCAGCCAGCACGAGTTTCTGCAGGGAACGAGGCCGACAATGAGACCTTCACAGAATGATGTACACCTCATAGTCTGGCAGCCAGCACGAGTGTCTGCAGGGAACGAGGCCCACAATGAGACTTTCACAGAATGATGTGCACCTCATAGTCTGGCAGCGAGCACGAGTTTGTGCAGGGAACGAGGCCGACAATGAGACCTTCACAGAATGATGTACACCTCATAGTCTGGCAGCCAGCACGAGTGTCTGCAGGGAACGAGGCCCACAATGAGACTTTCACAGAATGATGTGCACCTCATAGTCTGGCAGCCAGCACGAGTTTGTGCAGGGAACGAGGCCCACAATGAGACTTTCACAGAATGATGCACACCTCATAGTCCGGCAGCCAGCACGAGTTTCTTCAGGGAACGAGGCCGACAATGAGACTTTCACAGAATGATGTACACCTCATAGTCAGGCAGCCAGCACGGGTTTCTACAGGGAACGAGGCCGACAATGAGACGTTCACAGATCGATGTACACCTCGTAGTCAGGCAGGCAGCACGCGTTTGTGCAGGGAACGAGGCCGACAATGAGACGTTCACAGAATGATGTACACCTCATAGTCAGGCACGCAGCACGCGTTTGTGCAGGGAACGAGACCGAAATGAGACTTTCACAGAATGATGTACACCTCATAGTCCGGCAGCCAGCACGAGTTTGTGCAGGGAACGAGGCCGACAATGAGACTTTCACAGAATGATGCACACCTCATAGTCCGGCAGCCAGCACGAGTTTCTGCAGGGAACGAGGCCGACAATGAGAATTTCACAGAATGATGTGCACCTCATAGTCCGGCAGCCAGCACGAGTTTGTGCAGGGAACGAGGCCGAAATGAGACTTTCACAGAATGATGTACACCTCATAGTCCGGCAGGCAGCACGAGTTTGTGCAGGGAACGAGGCCGAAATGAGACTTTCACAGAATGATGTACACCTCATAGTCCGGCAGCAGTCAGTACGAGTTTATGCAGGGAACGAGGCCGAAAGTGAGACTTTCACAGAATGATGTGCACCTCATAGTCCGGCAGCCAGCACGAGTTTGTGCAGGGAACGAGGCCGAAAGTGAGACTTTCACAAAATGATGTACACCTCATAGTCCGGCAGCCAGCACGAGTTTGTGCAGGGAACGAGGTCACAATGAGACTTTCACAGAATGATGTACACCTCATAGTCCGGCAGCCAGCACGAGTTTGTGCAGGGAACGAGGCCGACAATGAGACTTTCACAGAATGATGTACACCTCATAGTCCGGCAGCCAGCACGAGTTTCTGCAGGGAACGAGGCCGAAAATGTGACTTTCACAGAATGTTGTACGCCTCATAGTCAGAGCAGCCAGCACGAGTTTGTGCAGGAACGAGGCCGACAATGAGACTTTCACAGAATGATGTACACCTCATAGTCCGGCAGCCAGCACGAGTTTCTGCAGGGAACGAGGCCGAAAATGAGACTTTCACAGAATGATGTACACCTCATAGACCGGCAGCTGCCAGTACGAGTGTGTGCTGGGAACGAGGCCGACAATGAGACGTTCACAGAATGATGTACACCTCATAGTCCGGCAGCCAGCACGAGTTTGTGCAGGGAACGAGGCCGAAAATGAGACGTTCACAGAATGATGTACACCTCATAGTCCGGCAGACAGCACGAGTTTGTGCAGGGAACGAGGCCGACAATGAGACGTTCACAGAATGATGTACACCTCATAGTCCGGCAGCCAGCACGAGTTTGTGCAGGGAACGAGGCCGACAATGAGACTTTCACAGAATGATGTACACCTCATAGTCCGGCAGCCAGCACGAGTTTCTGCAGGGAACGAGGCCGACAATGAGACGTTCACAGAATGATGTACACCTCATAGTCCGGCAGCCAGCACGAGTTTGTGCAGGGAACGAGGCCGACAATGAGACTTTCACAGAATGATGTACACCTCATAGTCCGGCAGCCAGCACGAGTTTCTGCAGGGAACGAGGCCGACAATGAGACGTCCACAGAATGATGTACACCTCATAGTCCGGCAGCCAGCACGAGTTTCTGCAGGGAACGAGGCCGAAAATGAGACTTTCACAGAATGATGTACACCTCATAGTTCGGCAGGCATCATGAGTTTGTGCAGGGAACGAGGCCGACAATGAGACTTTCACAGAAATATGTACACCTCATAGTCCGGCAGGCAGCACGAGTTTGTGCAGGGAACGAGGCCGACAATGAGACGTTCACAGATCGATGTACACCTCATAGTCACGCAGGCAGCACGAGTTTGTGCAGGGAACGAGGCCGAGAATGAGACTTTCACAGAATGATGTACACCTCATAGTCAGGCAGCCAGCACGGGTTTCTACAGGGAACGAGGCCGACAATGAGACTTTCACAGAATGATGTACACCTCATAGTCCGGCAGGCAGCACGCGTTTGTGCAGGGAACGAGGCCGACAATGAGACGTTCACAGAATGATTTACACCTCATAGTCACGCAGGCAGCACGAGTTTGTGCAGGGAACGAGGCCGACAATGAGACTTTCACAGAATGATGTACACCTCATAGTCCGGCAGCCAGCACGAGTTTGTGCAGGGAACGAGGCCGGAAATGAGACTTTCACGGAATGATGTACACCTCATAGTCCGGCAGGCAGCATGAGTTTGTGCAGGGAACGAGGCCGACAATGAGACTTTCACAGAATGATGTACACCTCATAGTCCGGCACGCAGCACGAGTTTGTGCAGGGAACGAGGCCGAAAATGAGACTTTCACAGAATGATGTACACCTCATAGTCCGGCAGGCAGCAGGAGTTTCTGCAGGGAACGAGGCCGGAAATGAGACTTTCACAGAATGATGTACACCTCATAGTCCGGCAGCCAGCACGAGTTTGTGCAGGGAACGAGGCCGGAAATGTGACTTTCACAGAATGATGTACACCTCATAGTCCGGCAGCCAGCACGAGTTTGTGCAGGGAACGAGGCCGACATGGAGACTTTCACAGAATGATGTACACCTCATAGTCAGGCAGCCAGCACGAGCTTTTGCAGGGAACGAGGCCGACAATGAGACTTTCACAGAATGATGTACACCTCATAGTCCGGCAGCCAGCACGAGTTTGTGCAGGGAACGAGGCCGAAATGAGACTTTCACAGAATGATGTACACCTCATAGTCCGGCAGGCAGCACGAGTTTGTGCAGGGAACGAGGCCGACAATGAGACTTTCACAGAATGATGTACACCTCATAGTCCGGCAGGCAGCACGCGTTTGTGCAGGGAATGAGGCCGAAAATGAGACGTTCACAGAATGATGTACACCTCATAGTCCGGCAGGCAGCAGGAGTTTCTGCAGGGAACGAGGCCGACAATGTGACTTTCACAGAATGATGTACACCTCATAGTCCGGCAGCCAGCACGAGTTTGTGCAGGGAACGAGGCCGGAAATGTGACTTTCACAGAATGATGTACACCTCATAGTCCGGCAGCCAGCACGAGTTTGTGCAGGGAACGAGGCCGGAAATGTGACTTTCACAGAATGATGTGCACCTCATAGTTCGGCAGGCAGCATGAGTTTCTGCAGGGAACGAGGCCGACAATGAGACGTTCACAGAATGATGTACACCTCATAGTCCGGCAGGCAGCACGCGTTTGTGCAGGGAATGAGGCCGAAAATGAGACGTTCACAGAATGATGTACACCTCATAGTCCGGCAGACAGCACGAGTTTGTGCAGGGAACGAGGCCGACAATGAGATGTTCACAGAATGATGTACACCTCATAGTCCGGCAGCCAGCACGAGTTTGTGCAGGGAACGAGGCCGACAATGAGACTTTCACAGAATGATGTACACCTCATAGTCCGGCAGCCAGCACGAGTTTGTGCAGGGAACGAGGCCGACAATGAGACGTTCACAGAATGATGTACACCTCATAGTCCGGCAGCCAGCACGAGTTTGTGCAGGGAACGAGGCCGACAATGAGACGTTCACAGAATGATGCACACCTCATAGTCCGGCAGGCAGCACGAGTTTGTGCAGGGAATGAGGCCGAAAATGAGACGTTCACAGAATGATGTGCACCTCATAGTCCGGCAGCCAGCACGAGTTTGTGCAGGGAACGAGGCCGACAATGAGACTTTCACAGAATGATGTGCTCCTCATAGTTCGGCAGGCAGCACGAGTTTGTGCAGGGAACGAGGCCGACAATGAGACGTTCACAGAATGATGTACACCTCATAGTCCGGCAGGCAGCACGAGTTTCTGCAGGGAACGAGGCCGAGAATGAGACTTTCACAGAATGATGTACACCTCATAGTCCGGCAGCCAGCACGAGTTTGTGCAGGGAACGAGGCCGACAATGAGACGTTCACAGAATGCTGTGCACCTCATAGTCCGGCAGGCAGCACGAGTTTGTGCAGGGAATGAGGCCGAAAATGAGACGTTCACAGAATGATGTGCACCTCATAGTCCGGCAGCCAGCACGAGTTTCTGCAGGGAACGAGGCCGAGAATGAGACTTTCACAGATCGATGTACACCTCATAGTCCGGCAGCCAGCACGAGTTTGTGCAGGGAACGAGGCCGGAAATGAGACTTTCACAGAATGATGTACACCTCATAGTCCGGCAGGCAGCATGAGTTTGTGCAGGGAACGAGGCCGACAATGAGACTTTCACAGAATGATGTACACCTCATAGTCCGGCAGGCAGCAGGAGTTTCTGCAGGGAACGAGGCCGACAATGAGACTTTCACAGAATGATGTACACCTCATAGTCCGGCAGCCAGCACGAGTTTGTGCAGGGAACGAGACCCACATGGAGACTTTCACAGTATGATGTACGCCTCATAGTCCGGCAGACAGCACGAGTTTGCGCAGGGAACGAGGCCGAGAATGAGACTTTCACAGAATGATGTACACCTCATAGTCCGGCAGGCAGCACGCGTTTGTGCAGGGAACGAGGCCGACAATGAGACTTTCACAGAATGATGTACACCTCATAGTCGGGCAGCCAGAGCGAGCTTCTGCAGGGAACGAGGCCGACAATGAGACTTTCACAGAATGATGTACACCTCATAGTCCGGCAGCCAGCACGAGTTTCTGCAGGGAACGAGACCAACAATGAGACTTTCACAGTATGATGTACGCCTCATAGTCCGGCAGACAGCACGAGTTTGTGCAGGGAACGAGGCCCACAATGATACTTTCACAGAATGATGTACACTTCATAGTCAGGGAAGCAGCACGCGTTTGTGCAGGGAACGAGACCGAAATGAGACTTTCACAGAATGATGTACACCTCATAGTCCGGCAGCCAGCACGAGTTTGTGCAGGGAACGAGGCCGACAATGAGACGTTCACAGAATGATGTACACCTCATAGTCCGGCAGCCAGCACGAGTTTGTGCAGGGAACGAGACCGACAATGAGACTTTCACAGAATGATGCACACCTCATAGTCCGGCAGACAGCACGAGTTTGTGCAGGGAATGAGGCCGAGAATGAGACGTTCACAGAATGATGTACACCTCATAGTCCGGCAGGCAGCAGGAGTTTCTGCAGGGAACGAGGCCGGAAATGTGACTTTCACAGAATGATGTACACCTCATAGTCTGGCAGCCAGCACGAGTTTGTGCAGGGAACGAGGCCGGAAATGTGACTTTCACAGAATGATGTACACCTCATAGTATGGCAGCCATCACGAGTTTGTGCAGGGAACGAGGCCGTAAATGTGACTTTCACAGAATGATGTACACCTCATAGTCCGGCAGGCAGCACGAGTTTGTGCAGGGAACGAGGCCGACAATGAGACGTTCACAGAATGATGTACACCTCATAGTCAGGCAGGCAGCACGCGTTTGTGCAGGGAACGAGACCGAAATGAGACTTTCACAGAATGATGTACACCTGATAGTCCGGCAGCCAGCACGAGTTTGTGCAGGGAACGAGACCGACAATGAGACGTTCACAGAATGATGTACACCTCATAGTCCGGCAGCCAGCACGAGTTTGTGCAGGGAACGAGGCCGACAATGAGACGTTCACAGAATGATGTACACCTCATAGTCCGGCAGCCAGCACGAGTTTGTGCAGGGAACGAGGCCGACAATGAGACTTTCACAGAATGATGTACACCTCATAGTTCGGCAGCCAGCACGAGTTTGTGCAGGGAACGAGGCCGACAATGAGACTTTCACAGAATGATGGCCACCTCATAGTCCGGCAGGCAGCACGAGTTTGTGCAGGAATGAGGCCGAAAATGAGACGTTCACAGAATGATGTGCACCTCATAGTCCGGCAGCCAGCACGAGTTTGTGCAGGGAACGAGGCCGAAAATGAGACTTTCACAGAATGATGTGCACCTCATAGTTCGGCAGGCAGCATGAGTTTGTGCAGGGAACGAGGCCGACAATGAGACGTTGAGAGAATGATGTACACCTCATAGTCCGGCAGGCAGCACGAGTTTCTGCAGGGAACGAGGCCGAGAATGAGACTTTCACAGAATGATGTACACCTCATAGTTCGGCAGCCAGCACGAGTTTGTGCAGGGAACGAGGCCGACAATGAGACGTTCACAGAATGCTGTGCACCTCATAGTCCGGCAGGCAGCACGAGTTTGTGCAGGGAATGAGGCCGAAAATGAGACGTTCACAGAATGATGTGCACCTCATAGTCCGGCAGCCAGCACGAGTTTCTGCAGGAACGAGGCCGAGAATGAGACTTTCACAGATCGATGTACACCTCATAGTCCGGCAGCCAGCACGAGTTTGTGCAGGGAACGAGGCCGGAAATGTGACTTTCACAGAATGATGTGCACCTCATAGTTCGGCAGGCAGCATGAGTTTGTGCAGGGAATGAGGCCGAAAATGAGACGTTCACAGAATGATGTACACCTCATAGTCCGGCAGACAGCACGAGTTTGTGCAGGGAACGAGGCCGACAATGAGACGTTCACAGAATGATGTACACCTCATAGTCCGGCAGCCAGCACGAGTTTGTGCAGGGAACGAGGCCGACAATGAGACGTTCACAGAATGATGTACACCTCATAGTCCGGCAGCCAGCACGAGTTTGTGCAGGGAACGAGGCCGACAATGAGACGTTCACAGAATGATGTACGCCTCATAGTCCGGCAGCCAGCACGAGTTTGTGCAGGGAACGAGGCCGACAATGAGACGTTCACAGAATGATGTACACCTCATAGTCCGGCAGCCAGCACGAGTTTGTGCAGGGAACGAGGCCGACAATGAGACGTTCACAGAATGCTGTGCACCTCATAGTCCGGCAGGCAGCACGAGTTTGTGCAGGGAACGAGGCCGACAATGAGACGTTCACAGAATGATGTACACCTCATAGTTCGGCAGGCAGCATGAGTTTGTGCAGGGAACGAGGCCGACAATGAGACTTTCACAGAATGATGTACACCTCATAGTCCGGCAGGCAGCACGCGTTTGTGCAGGGAACGAGGCCGACAATGAGACGTTCACAGATCGATGTACACCTCATAGTCACGCAGGCAGCACGAGTTTGTGCAGGGAACGAGGCCGAGAATGAGACTTTCACAGAATGATGTACACCTCATAGTCCGGCAGCCAGCACGAGTTTGCGCAGGGAACGAGGCCGACAATGAGACTTTCACAGAATGATGTACACCTCATAGTCCGGCAGGCAGCACGCGTTTGTGCAGGGAACGAGGCCGACAATGAGACGTTCACAGAATGATTTACACCTCATAGTCACGCAGGCAGCACGAGTTTGTGCAGGGAACGAGGCCGACAATGAGACTTTCACAGAATGATGTACACCTCATAGTCCGGCAGCCAGCACGAGTTTGTGCAGGGAACGAGGCCGGAAATGTGACTTTCACGGAATGATGTACACCTCATAGTCCGGCAGGCAGCATGAGTTTGTGCAGGGAACGAGGCCGACAATGAGACTTTCACAGAATGATGTACACCTCATAGTCCGGCACGCAGCACGCGTTTGTGCAGGGAATGAGGCCGAAAATGAGACGTTCACAGAATGATGTACACCTCATAGTCCGGCAGGCAGCAGGAGTTTCTGCAGGGAACGAGGCCGGAAATGTGACTTTCACAGAATGATGTACACCTCATAGTCTGGCAGCCAGCACGAGTTTGTGCAGGGAACGAGGCCGGAAATGTGACTTTCACAGAATGATGTACACCTCATAGTCCGGCAGCCAGCACGAGTTTGTGCAGGGAACGAGGCCGGAAATGTGACTTTCACAGAATGATGTGCACCTCATAGTCAGGCAGGCAGCACGAGTTTGTGCAGGGAACGAGGCCGACAATGAGACTTTCACAGAATGATGTACACCTCATAGTCCGGCAGCCAGCACGAGTTTGTGCAGGGAACGAGGCCGGAAATGTGACTTTCACGGAATGATGTACACCTCATAGTCCGGCAGGCAGCATGAGTTTGTGCAGGGAACGAGGCCGACAATGAGACGTTCACAGAATGATGTACACCTCATAGTCCGGCAGGCAGCACGCGTTTGTGCAGGGAATGAGGCCGAAAATGAGACGTTCACAGAATGATGTACACCTCATAGTCCGGCAGGCAGCAGGAGTTTCTGCAGGGAACGAGGCCGGAAATGTGACTTTCACAGAATGATGTACACCTCATAGTCTGGCAGCCAGCACGAGTTTGTGCAGGGAACGAGGCCGGAAATGTGACTTTCACAGAATGATGTACACCTCATAGTCCGGCAGCCAGCACGAGTTTGTGCAGGGAACGAGGCCGACAATGAGACGTTCACAGAATGATGTGCACCTCATAGTTCGGCAGGCAGCATGAGTTTGTGCAGGGAACGAGGCCGACAATGAGACGTTCACAGAATGATGTACACCTCATAGTCCGGCAGGCAGCACGCGTTTGTGCAGGGAATGAGGCCGAAAATGAGACGTTCACAGAATGATGTACACCTCATAGTCCGGCAGACAGCACGAGTTTGTGCAGGGAACGAGGCCGACAATGAGACGTTCACAGAATGATGTACACCTCATAGTCCGGCAGCCAGCACGAGTTTGTGCAGGGAACGAGGCCGACAATGAGACGTTCACAGAATGATGTACACCTCATAGTCCGGCAGCCAGCACGAGTTTGTGCAGGGAACGAGGCCGACAATGAGACGTTCACAGAATGATGTACACCTCATAGTCCGGCAGCCAGCACGAGTTTGTGCAGGAACGAGGCCGACAATGAGACGTTCACAGAATGCTGTGCACCTCATAGTCCGGCAGGCAGCACGAGTTTGTGCAGGGAATGAGGCCGAAAATGAGACGTTCACAGAATGATGTGCACCTCATAGTCCGGCAGCCAGCACGAGTTTGTGCAGGGAACGAGGCCGGAAATGTGACTTTCACAGAATGATGTGCACCTCATAGTTCGGCAGGCAGCATGAGTTTGTGCAGGGAACGAGGCCGACAATGAGACGTTCAGAGAATGATGTACACCTCATAGTCCGGCAGGCAGCACGAGTTTCTGCAGGGAACGAGGCCGAGAATGAGACTTTCACAGAATGATGTACACCTCATAGTTCGGCAGCCAGCACGAGTTTGTGCAGGGAACGAGGCCGACAATGAGACGTTCACAGAATGCTGTGCACCTCATAGTCCGGCAGGCAGCACGAGTTTGTGCAGGGAATGAGGCCGAAAATGAGACGTTCACAGAATGATGTGCACCTCATAGTCCGGCAGCCAGCACGAGTTTCTGCAGGGAACGAGGCCGAGAATGAGACTTTCACAGATCGATGTACACCTCATAGTCCGGCAGCCAGCACGAGTTTGTGCAGGGAACGAGGCCGGAAATGTGACTTTCACAGAATGATGTGCACCTCATAGTTCGGCAGGCAGCATGAGTTTGTGCAGGGAACGAGGCCGACAATGAGACGTTCAGAGAATGATGTACACCTCATAGTCCGGCAGGCAGCAGGAGTTTCTGCAGGGAACGAGGCCGACAATGAGACTTTCACAGAATGATGTACACCTCATAGTCCGGCAGCCAGCACGAGTTTGTGCAGGGAACGAGACCAACATGGAGACTTTCACAGTATGATGTACGCCTCATAGTCCGGCAGACAGCACGAGTTTGCGCAGGGAACGAGGCCGAGAATGAGACTTTCACAGAATGATGTACACCTCATAGTCCGGCAGGCAGCACGCGTTTGTGCAGGGAATGAGGCCGAAAATGAGACGTTCACAGAATGATGTACACCTCATAGTCCGGCAGGCAGCAGGAGTTTCTGCAGGGAACGAGGCCGGAAATGTGACTTTCACAGAATGATGTACACCTCATAGTCTGGCAGCCAGCACGAGTTTGTGCAGGGAACGAGGCCGGAAATGTGACTTTCACAGAATGATGTACACCTCATAGTCCGGCAGCCAGCACGAGTTTGTGCAGGGAACGAGGCCGGAAATGTGACTTTCACAGAATGATGTGCACCTCATAGTTCGGCAGGCAGCATGAGTTTGTGCAGGGAACGAGGCCGACAATGAGACGTTCACAGAATGATGTACACCTCATAGTCCGGCAGGCAGCACGCGTTTGTGCAGGGAATGAGGCCGAAAATGAGACTTTCACAGAATGATGTACACCTCATAGTCCGGCAGACAGCACGAGTTTGTGCAGGGAACGAGGCCGACAATGAGACGTTCACAGAATGATGTACACCTCATAGTCCGGCAGCCAGCACGAGTTTGTGCAGGGAACGAGGCCGACAATGAGACGTTCACAGAATGATGTACACCTCATAGTCCGGCAGCCAGCACGAGTTTGTGCAGGGAACGAGGCCGACAATGAGACGTTCACAGAATGATGTACACCTCATAGTCCGGCAGCCAGCACGAGTTTGTGCAGGGAACGAGGCCGACAATGAGACGTTCACAGAATGCTGTGCACCTCATAGTCCGGCAGGCAGCACGAGTTTGTGCAGGGAATGAGGCCGAAAATGAGACGTTCACAGAATGATGTGCACCTCATAGTCCGGCAGCCAGCACGAGTTTGTGCAGGGAACGAGGCCGGAAATGTGACTTTCACAGAATGATGTGCACCTCATAGTTCGGCAGGCAGCATGAGTTTGTGCAGGGAACGAGGCCGACAATGAGACGTTCAGAGAATGATGTACACCTCATAGTCCGGCAGGCAGCACGAGTTTCTGCAGGGAACGAGGCCGAGAATGAGACTTTCACAGAATGATGTACACCTCATAGTTCGGCAGCCAGCACGAGTTTGTGCAGGGAACGAGGCCGACAATGAGACGTTCACAGAATGCTGTGCACCTCATAGTCCGGCAGGCAGCACGAGTTTGTGCAGGGAATGAGGCCGAAAATGAGACGTTCACAGAATGATGTGCACCTCATAGTCCGGCAGCCAGCACGAGTTTCTGCAGGGAACGAGGCCGAGAATGAGACTTTCACAGATCGATGTACACCTCATAGTCCGGCAGCCAGCACGAGTTTGTGCAGGGAACGAGGCCGGAAATGTGACTTTCACAGAATGATGTGCACCTCATAGTTCGGCAGGCAGCATGAGTTTGTGCAGGGAACGAGGCCGACAATGAGACGTTCAGAGAATGATGTACACCTCATAGTCCGGCAGGCAGCAGGAGTTTCTGCAGGGAACGAGGCCGACAATGAGACTTTCACAGAATGATGTACACCTCATAGTCCGGCAGCCAGCACGAGTTTGTGCAGGGAACGAGACCAACAATGAGACTTTCACAGTATGATGTACGCCTCATAGTCGGCAGACAGCACGAGTTTGCGCAGGGAACGAGGCCGAGAATGAGACTTTCACAGAATGATGTACACCTCATAGTCCGGCAGGCAGCACGCGTTTGTGCAGGGAACGAGGCCGAGAATGAGACTTTCACAGAATGATGTACACCTCATAGTCGGGCAGCCAGAGCGAGCTTCTGCAGGGAACGAGGCCGACAATGAGACTTTCACAGAATGATGTACACCTCATAGTCCGGCAGCCAGCACGAGTTTCTGCAGGGAACGAGACCAACAATGAGACTTTCACAGTATGATGTACGCCTCATAGTCCGGCAGACAGCACGAGTTTGCGCAGGGAACGAGGCCGAGAATGAGACTTTCACAGAATGATGTACACCTCATAGTCCGGCAGGCAGCACGCGTTTGTGCAGGGAACGAGGCCGAGAATGAGACTTTCACAGAATGATGTACACCTCATAGTCCGGCAGGCAGCACGAGTTTGTGCAGGGAACGAGGCCGACAATGAGACGTTCACAGAATGATGTACACCTCATAGTCCGGCAGCCAGCACGAGTTTGTGCAGGGAACGAGACCGACAATGAGACTTTCACAGAATGATGCACACCTCATAGTCCGGCAGACAGCACGAGTTTGTGCAGGGAATGAGGCCGAAAATGAGACGTTCACAGAATGATGTACACCTCATAGTCCGGCAGGCAGCAGGAGTTTCTGCAGGGAACGAGGCCGGAAATGTGACTTTCACAGAATGATGTACACCTCATAGTCTGGCAGCCAGCACGAGTTTGTGCAGGGAACGAGGCCGGAAATGTGACTTTCACAGAATGATGTACACCTCATAGTATGGCAGCCATCACGAGTTTGTGCAGGGAACGAGGCCGGAAATGTGACTTTCACAGAATGATGTACACCTCATAGTTCGGCAGGCAGCATGAGTTTGTGCAGGGAACGAGGCCGACAATGAGACGTTCACAGAATGATGTACACCTCATAGTCCGGCAGGCAGCACGCGTTTGTGCAGGGAATGAGGCCGAAAATGAGACGTTCACAGAATGATGTACACCTCATAGTCCGGCAGCCAGCACGAGTTTGTGCAGGGAACGAGGCCGACAATGAGACGTTCACAGAATGATGTACACCTCATAGTCCGGCAGCCAGCACGAGTTTGTGCAGGGAACGAGGCCGACAATGAGACGTTCACAGAATGATGTACACCTCATAGTCCGGCAGCCAGCACGAGTTTGTGCAGGGAACGAGGCCGACAATGAGACGTTCACAGAATGATGTACACCTCATAGTTCGGCAGCCAGCACGAGTTTGTGCAGGGAACGAGGCCGACAATGAGACGTTCACAGAATGCTGTGCACCTCATAGTCCGGCAGGCAGCACGAGTTTGTGCAGGGAATGAGGCCGAAAATGAGACGTTCACAGAATGATGTGCACCTCATAGTCCGGCAGCCAGCACGAGTTTGTGCAGGGAACGAGGCCGGAAATGTGACTTTCACAGAATGATGTGCACCTCATAGTTCGGCAGGCAGCATGAGTTTGTGCAGGGAACGAGGCCGACAATGAGACGTTCAGAGAATGATGTACACCTCATAGTCCGGCAGGCAGCACGAGTTTCTGCAGGGAACGAGGCCGAGAATGAGACTTTCACAGAATGATGTACACCTCATAGTTCGGCAGCCAGCACGAGTTTGTGCAGGGAACGAGGCCGACAATGAGACGTTCACAGAATGCTGTGCACCTCATAGTCCGGCAGGCAGCACGAGTTTGTGCAGGGAATGAGGCCGAAAATGAGACGTTCACAGAATGATGTGCACCTCATAGTCCGGCAGCCAGCACGAGTTTCTGCAGGGAACGAGGCCGAGAATGAGACTTTCACAGATCGATGTACACCTCATAGTCCGGCAGCCAGCACGAGTTTGTGCAGGGAACGAGGCCGGAAATGTGACTTTCACAGAATGATGTGCACCTCATAGTTCGGCAGGCAGCATGAGTTTGTGCAGGGAACGAGGCCGACAATGAGACGTTCAGAGAATGATGTACACCTCATAGTCCGGCAGGCAGCAGGAGTTTCTGCAGGGAACGAGGCCGACAATGAGACTTTCACAGAATGATGTACACCTCATAGTCCGGCAGCCAGCACGAGTTTGTGCAGGGAACGAGACCAACATGGAGACTTTCACAGTATGATGTACGCCTCATAGTCCGGCAGACAGCACGAGTTTGCGCAGGGAACGAGGCCGAGAATGAGACTTTCACAGAATGATGTACACCTCATAGTCCGGCAGGCAGCACGCGTTTGTGCAGGGAACGAGGCCGAGAATGAGACTTTCACAGAATGATGTACACCTCATAGTCGGGCAGCCAGAGCGAGTTTCTGCAGGGAACGAGGCCGACAATGAGACTTTCACAGAATGATGTACACCTCATAGTCCGGCAGCCAGCACGAGTTTGTGCAGGGAACGAGACCAACAATGAGACTTTCACAGTATGATGTACGCCTCATAGTCCGGCAGACAGCACGAGTTTGCGCAGGGAACGAGGCCGAGAATGAGACTTTCACAGAATGATGTACACCTCATAGTCCGGCAGGCAGCACGCGTTTGTGCAGGGAACGAGGCCGAGAATGAGACTTTCACAGAATGATGTACACCTCATAGTCCGGCAGGCAGCACGAGTTTGTGCAGGGAACGAGGCCGACAATGAGACGTTCACAGAATGATGTACACCTCATAGTCCGGCAGCCAGCACGAGTTTGTGCAGGGAACGAGACCGACAATGAGACTTTCACAGAATGATGCACACCTCATAGTCCGGCAGACAGCACGAGTTTGTGCAGGGAACGAGGCCGACAATGAGACGTTCACAGAATGATGTACACCTCATAGTCCGGCAGGCAGCACGAGTTTGTGCAGGGAACGAGGCCGGAAATGTGACTTTCACAGAATGATGTGCACCTCATAGTCCGGCAGCCAGCACGAGTTTGCCCAGGGAACGAGGCCGAAAATGAGACTTTCACAGAATGATGTACACCTCATAGTCCGACAGGCAGAGCGAGTTTCTGCAGGGAACGAGACTGACAATGAGACGTTCACAGAATGATGCACACCTCATAGTCCGGCAGCCAGCACGAGTTTGTGCAGGGAACGAGGCCGACAATGAGACTTTCAGACAATGGTGTATACCCTGTGCTTACAACGAATCTGCACGTCTGTCAAGTTCTAGTGAGTTCCCCTTCTTGTCAGACACGATCAAAGAAAAACACATGTTAATTCAATGTAATGCAGATTGAAGTCTTTGGCGAAAATGAAATTTTCTTTGTTTTTTCTCTGTAAAAGCGGAAAGTATGAAGCTCATAGTCATAATTTTTCATTTCATAGTGAATCTCACTTTCGTTTGTGTCGTCTCCCCGATAAAAGATAAGCTGCTAAAAATATGTACAGTTAATTTGCTAAAAGTTATGGTACAAGTTATATGTACAAGGTTTGGCAGGAGTGAGGGCACGTTCAACGTCTGGTTATTTCATGTCTTCGGTTGAGTGCTGGTCTTTGTTCTTTAATATGATTGGCTTCTGACAGTCTCGTCTCTATCGGTGATCTGCACCTGTCAATAATCTCTAGCTGGAAGTCTGTGATCAATAAAATCATCAAGAACTATGATTTGCCGATAAAATTAGGAAGCCAGCCTGCCTCTAGTCTCAAACAGTGTCTCAGTCGCAAGGAAAAGAGGAAACATGACAATTGCGAAGTCTGTGATCGTTTGGGGTGTAGTTTGATGATTTTATTGATCACAGACTTCCAGCTAGAGATTATTGACAGGTGCAGATCACCGATAGAGACGAGACTGTCAGAAGCCAATCATATTGAAGAACAAAGACCAGCACTCAACCGAAGACATGAAATGACCAGACGTTGAACGTGCCCTCACTCCTGCCAAACCTTGATAATGCGAGCCGGCTCGCGAAAGCTCGGAATTGTAGATAACTTTTAGCAAATTGACTGTACATATTTTTAGCAGCTTATCTTTTTTCGGGGAGACGACACAAGCGGAAGTGAGATTCACTATGAAATGAAAAAACCTCCCGTCAGCTGCCATCAACTATAATTTTTCATAGTCATCAGGTCACTCTCTATCAGGCTCATGCAGCACCTCTGTCTATGAGGCTAAACACATTCACATTCGGCTTCCTAGCAAACACAAGCATTTTGAGCAATTTAATTCCCACTAGACGGCACATCGCATACATTGCCAATCAGAAACATGATATTATTATAATTATTCTGTGATGATATTAAAATATTTCTGTGAGGATGTGACATTTATTTTCAGGGATATTTTTCATATTTTCTAAACAATAATAATAAGCATCTTCATCGTCTCTCCGTTGAACTCTGAGAGTATATTACAGGATATCAATTAATCGATGTCAACAAGATAAAGGACCCAGCAATGGAGAAAACAGATAAAAGTGACAAAAATGTTATTTACAAAATTTTATAAAAGAGTTCTTGAAACGAACTGCTCGTGAAGAAGGAACATGAAGCCCTTATAGATGCCCACTGAGTAGATGTATTGACTGTGATAAACAATGGTCGAAGAAGATGATCGTCGTTTTCAGAAATTTCACAGAACAGTCTGTCGTCTGACTTAGTCAAAAATCTCGTACGCTATTTAATACATGTACATTATAGAGTATACATGTATACATGTACATTATACCTGAAGACATTCCGTCATAAATTATGGCTCCAGACTTAACTAAATAAGCGAAAATAGTAAAAAAATCATTTTAACCAAAAACTTCAATCTTCAAACTTCAAAAACCTATTCGTTTTGCAGGATACGAAAAATATGTCATATTTCATTCTCTTTATTTAAAAATAATCATCGATACATATTCAGGCATA
Organism: Prostheceraeus crozeri; assembly: GCA_907163375.1. NCBI lineage: Eukaryota > Metazoa > Platyhelminthes > Polycladida > Euryleptidae > Prostheceraeus > Prostheceraeus crozeri. The sequence continues at coordinate 24,237 of CAJQUW010012641.1, forward strand.
ATTCATTCAACAGTAGTATGTTTGACAATGAAAAATTGCACATGGATGCAGATTTTCTTCAGATTTGACAAAATGAATTATGATCAAAGTCGTTGGATCAAGCTCATTAGAAAACCTATCAAAAGCCTATGAAGCAAATGCAGAGGGAGCGATGTCCCATAAAAAATGATAATTTAAGCCCATGTTCTTATTTTATTTTAACTGCACGCTTGCAGTCAATGTAAGAAAATGTTATGAAACATGGGAGCCATACATTACATAAATATGTTTGGTTTCAACTGAATTGCTGCAGAATTGTCTGGGGAGTGGTATGTGTATTGTTCAAAAACAGCGATTCTTGATGTTACTTTAATTGCCGCGAACGGCAGCGTGTTTGAAGTATCAAAAGACAGGAAATTTTCTGAAACCACCAGAAAGAAATTTCCAATATTCCAAATTTCCAAAGAAAATTCCAATATTCCTGGTTTAGCAAGAAATTGTAGTATTTGCATTTAAAAAGCAATAATTCAAAATTGGACCTATTTCATTATCGTGATCATTATGTTATTTTTTTTATCTTGCAAAGACATGCAACAAACATGGTATCATTGGATAGAGAATTGTTCACTCTATCAGGAAATATTAACGCATTAAGAGAAAATGCTGACACAATGTCGGAAACTACAGATTGATATATTTTGTGACTGAGTGTTTCTGTCACAAATTCCTTCCAAATTTACATTAGATTTTGTTTAAAAACTGTATGCATTTCTAAACGTACCAGCTGGACGCGGAATTTTGTGGTTTGTCGATATTGGGGCTGTTCATTAACTAAAATTGTGCCGGCTGAATATTCAACCGATTTAATTTTCTGCCGGCAGAATATTCAGAATGAACAACTCTATAATACCGAAACCGACAGAAAATTCTGCCGATTTATTCTATAGAAACTCGTCGCGCGCCAAATTTAGATTTTCGGAAATTTTTGCAAATTGTCTGTAATTTATAGAAATATATAAAAATTTTAGGGGGTAATTGGTTGGATGTCCACGAGTCCTGAAGGTCCAGGTTGCTTGCGACCCCCTTTTTGGACTACCTGCCTGTTGACGCTCACAGTTCGTACCCCCTGGATACTACGAACTCAATTTGCCAAGTGGTAGTAACCAACACAATCATGGTATCCCGCGCATTAGAACATCGCTACTGGGACGGAGAAAGCTACTCCTGTAAACCGAGGTGGATCAGGCTCGCTCAGTCTGTTAAGGCTTACTGATCTATGGGTCCAATCCCTATTGTTCATTGGTTGGCGGCAGGAGGGGCATCCGACTGTAAAATCTGGCCAAATATTATTATGAAATGTTTTGCTCTATAATCTCGAATAGGGCTAGGGCGTCCCTTGCAAGCGACGCGTCCCACTCTCGCCCGGGTGGCTCGAAAAATGGACGAGGGCTGCCATGTAATGACCCGTGTACGTGGCTAAAGAAGCAAGTGGGTTTTATGAAAGTAGCTACATGGAATGTTGGCACAATGACAGCTAGATCTATGGAAGTGGCTGATGCTTTGAGGAGGAGAAAGGTGGACATCTCCTGTGTGCAAGAGGTGAAGTGGAAAGGTGCTAAAGCACGCTCAATTGGACATGGATACAAGAGGTTCTACAATGGGGATGACAGCAAGGTTAACGGAGTCGGAGTGATTGTTGCAGAAAGCATGCTAAGTAACATTTTGAGTATCGAAAGATACAGTGATCGGATTATGTCAATAAAGTTGGTCTCTCCCAACACTTCAGAGGTTCTTACGGTCATATCCGCTTATGCCCCACAACAAGGTAGATCTGATGCAGAGAAAGACCTCCTCTGTGAGCTGCTGGAGCAGGTGACTGTAAATGGAGTGGCCATGTTGGTCGTGAGGCAAAGGGATCGCGGTCACATGGTAACAATGGTGCGGATGCAAAAAACAATGAAGGGAGCGTCTGGTGGAGTTTGCGGATTCGCATGATTTAATGATAGCAAATACGTGGTTTACAAAACTAGAGAAACAGCTGATAACCTATAAAAGTGGACGAAATGAATCACAAATTGACTATATGATGACAAATCGAGCTAACATCAAAAGGGTCACAAACTGCAAACTATCTTGAACGAAGCTGCGGTCCCTCAGCACCGTCTTCTGGTGATGGACTTCAAGACTGACTCTATCAAGAGACAGTGCAAAAAGCAAAACGAAGTCAAGATTAGGTGGTGGAAACTGGCGGACAGAGACGACTAGATTTGCAGAGAAAGTGACAGAGGAAGTGGGTGCGTCAAAGAAAGATTGGCCGGAAGTAGAAACAATTATAAAAGATTGTGGTAAGAGTGCATGTGGAACCACTCGCGGTGGCCACTCCAAGCAAGAGCGCGAAACATGGTGGTGGAATCCTCTGGTACAAGAGGCAGTTCGAACCAAAAGGAAGGCTTTCCAAAGATGGCAGAAAACAGATGCGATCGAAGACTTTGAGTATTATAGGAGAGCAAAAAAGAACACCAAGATCGAAGTAGCAAAAGCGAAGGAAAAGGAAGTCGAGCTACTGTACCAGAAACTCGGCACTAGAGAGGGTGAAAAGGCTATCTACCGATTGGCGAGATCCGGAGAACAAGCTACGAACGACAATTATGAAGGATACTATGTGAAAGATGACAGCGGAAGCATGTTATATACTCCCCGGGAAAACATCGAGAAGTGGAAATATTACTTCAAGGGGCTGCTAAATGTGTTCAGGTCGCATCAGTTTGGGGAAGCTTTCACACCTGTTGAAGAACCGGTCCTCCGAATAACAACAGAAGAGGTTCTTTGTGCTCTGTCATGTATGGCGAACGGCAAGAGCTGTTGGCCCGATGGAATACCTATAGAAGCCTACCGAGTTTTACAGGCGGATGGGGTGCGTCTGCTGACGGACGCAATAAATGACATCCTTACGAGAGGCTCGATGAGCGACAATTGGCGAGAAAGTATCCTGACTTCAAAGGCAAAGGTGACCACATGGTTTGCTCAAACTATCGGGGCATCAAATTACTGTCACATGCACTTAAAGTGTGGGAAAGAATAATTGAGAAGCGGCTCAGAGAGTTGGTTGATTTGGCTGACAATCAATTCGGATTCAGACTAGGGTTGGGAACAACACATGTTTGCCTTGCGCACTACAATGGAGAAGTACCGTGAAGGCAACACACCGCTCCACATGGTTTTTATCGACCTGGAAAAAGCATATGATTCAATTCCACGTGAAATCCTTTGGAATTGTATGAGAGCTCGCAATATCCCTGAGGTATATGTCAAAGTGATAGAAGACATGTATACGAGAACAACAACGAAAGTGAGATCCAAGTAAGGTCTAAGTGATGCGTTCGAAGTGAGTGTGGGACTGCATCAGGGATCTGCCTTAAGTCCGTTCCTCTTTGTCCTGGTGATGGACACGATTTCACAAGCGCAGAGAACAAGTCCATCGTGGGAACTGCTATACGCAGATGATATTGCCATTGTGGATAGTTCGAAGCTATCTCTGGAGAGGAGGCTGAACCAGTGGAATCACACCATCGAGCGATATGGACTTAAAGTAAATGCTAATAAGATTGAGTACATGCCTACCGAAGACCATGGCGACCCGATGTTTTACCATCAGGACAGGTAAAGAAGGTCGACCATTTCAAGTATCTGGGGTCTGCGATAGATATAGACAGCACCATCGACAAAGAAGTCAATAGAAGGATCCAAGCGGCTTGTGGAAGCTGGAGAATATTAACAGGGGTACTGTATGACTAGAAAATGCCGGCAAAATTAAAAGCAAAGGTCTGTACAACCATGGTGCGACCAGTGATGCTGTATGGAAGCGAGTGCTGGGCATTCAACGAGAAAAATCGCCAAAAGATCGTTGCAACAGAGATGAGATGCGTATGTTGCAAAGCATCTTCGGAGTAACACGAAGAGACAGGATAAGAAATGAAGACATTCTCGGAGCACTCGGGATTCATCCGATTGATGGGATCATTCGGTGGCACAGACTGAGGTGGTATGGGCACGTGGTACGTAGATCTCGCGAACACCAGACCCGTCAAGGGTTGGGATTGCCTGTGTCAGGGCCATGAAACAGAGGGCGATCAAAGAAGACATGGGAGGGCCAAGTGATGGAGGACATTAAGATCATTGGAGCCTCAACCGTGTATGCATTAGACCGCCCGAGATGGAAGAGGAAAATTAGGCCGCCCTCTTCACTGGGACAAGGTGAGCAAGGTGGGCATATAAAAATTCAATCATGCCAACATTCTATTCTTCGATACCATTCAATGGTGATGATATCCTCTTCGGCATATTAGCAGCAACTTTTGAAATCGCAAATGAAGCCGCCAGAACAGGCATGTGAGCTTTATGGCGGGAGTGTCATAAATGTATCGGGTCTGAAATTAAATGGCACACTCATTGTTTCAGAGTGACATTTCTGTCACTAGAGTCAGTATCATTGCCTAAGCAACTATTTCATTGTCTCAAGCATTTTAATAACGAATCGGCGACGAACTAAACTGGATTATCATGACTGATAACTGACGTTAATAAAACGTTGCAGGCTATTCAATCTGCTGAGTTGAGACAACTTTTTAGGTTTCGTCCTTGTCCATCGAAAGCAAGTAATGTAATATAATTCTGGCGGCAATGAAAATCATGAGGTAGAATAGAGCTGATTGAATGAATCAACCAGGTGCAATGCTGATATTTTGGATATTGATAAAACACACCCAAAAATCATATTTCCTCTCGTTGTTGAAGTAATTAGAGACCTCATGGTTCTTTAGCATACTAAATAATGTTGACACAACAATTTCTATACACAATTTGATCATCTGATGTAAATGACAGCAAATTATATTCAAACTCATAGCATCACTGAATTTATTTATCAAAACGCTTTACAGCACCACCCAAAACTTTCTTATTGATGTAATGGTAGCTTGCATTGACCTGCAGTTTGCGCATGTCGACTGTTTCTCCGAAAGCGACTGTTAACATGGCTGATCGGAACGATTTCGGTCTCTCGGCTGATACCACGACTGTGCCGGCACAGTTTTACCAATTTCAGCGAATTTAAAGCATGTCACAGAACACCAATTTCAGCATGTTCCCAATGCTCTATGGAACATGTGTTCCTATGCAATGTTATACATCGTCCACTGTTCATTCATCCCCGTGAGGGACCCTTCAAAATAGGTACACATTGGAAACAAGACGCCGCACCGGGTATCCATTGATCCGCTAAAACCAACTTACCTTGACAATCACATCAACAGTGACAATTTCACACTACTCGCCGCTCTCCCTTGCGACTTAGTTTTGAAAATATTTTCTGTTAAGATACAAAACTAAGAGTGTTAAACAAGTCATTACCAAGGAGAACACCAATATCAAGCAGTAAAAAGAAGCTTATTGCTCAAAAGCCACTGAGGAAGCGCTGTCATAAGATTTATGACGACTTCTCGCTGTGCAGTGTGGAAGAGTGCAGCAGAAGGAACGCTTACTCTCTGCAGGAAGCCTTTGATTCTGAGGATGAGTTCGAAAACAACATATCTTGAACAGTTTCCTCGCTGCTCTTATTCTCCTCTCCGTAAGACTCTCAATTCAATCAGATGCACAATATAGCTGATACATAAATGATTCGATGTTCTCTTCCTTGTAGGCTTTCGAGATAGGCCTATCCAGATAGACAACCAGGCACCTGTAAAAGGTGAACTGCATTCTAGGTAGAGCCTAGGCTAGACAGCCGGACTGAGATGGAGGACTGTAAAGAAACCATGCTATGAAACCGTCATCATTTTATACTCTCTGATGATATTGACCGATGGTCAATGAAATACGCACGGGACCGTCACATGATTTATATAATTTCTATGATTTGTAACTTTCAAAACCATTATTAACTGTATAAACATGTCAAACTATTCATATGCCTGAAATTTTGTAGTTGTGACAATGATGTGTCATTTTTTTGCCGTCTTATGATCTATAAAAATATTTTCATTAATGTCAAATACCTGATCACCCTCTGTTTCATTTAGTTCAGCACTCGAGGATGAATCATGTAATTGTTCCGTTCTGCAAAACTTATCTTTGTCGCAGCTGTTTTGTGATGTTATCTGCAATTGTCTACAATTGTTTGACTGATTTAACTTGTGACATCACATCCTATCTCCGTGTAAATCTGTAAATGTCATTTTTGATTCTCATATTCAAACATGCACATATTTTCCTTCTTTCTGGCCTTCTAACTACTTCACAGAAGAGTGAAAATAAGAACTTAGATCAAGTTATCATTCTCAAACCTTATTAAGTCGATCAGTAACATGCATAGGATGAAGTTTTGTTCAGTAGGCTTAATTTGTCATAG